>JALPQI010005035.1:0-62459 GCA_025490895.1 Thaumatotibia leucotreta | reverse complement strand
AAGGTTTTAAACTGTCGGAACTAAACAAACACTGTTGTACAAACACAGTTCGCGTTAAACACGGGCGGCAGACAAGGCAGCACTGATCATTAGTTGTCGACTCGGCGCCACGGGGCCTGCGCACAGTTTTAAATAGCCTCATGTTCGAACGCCCGCGGTCCCGCTCAACGTCACTCGCTCGACCCACACTTTGCTTCTCGCTCATTCTACGACCCGCGTCTTATTTACAAAATGTTTTGTCTTTACCGCATTCTCGCCGCCAGTATAACTTGACCTGGCATCTAGAGCGTAGAGATATCGGAACTGTTGTGTTTACTGTGGTTCTCATTCCGTGTATTTTCTTGGCGTTGTTAATGACGAACCGTAGACGCACCGTGGTACATTTTGGCGCTTAGAAGAAGAAAGATTTAAGTTTTTATAAGTTTCGAACATTTTTATGGCATATGTCTTTCGGGTGGCAGTTATTACCCCGTAGTTCCTCCAAGATGTGAGGCGCCACCTCAAGGTGCGAGTAGTTGTCACTACGTAATTGAACGGTGAATCATTTAATTTGGTTCTGCTTCTTCTAGTTAAGGCATTCTTCGATTTGGATGGGGATTATTCATTGGGATATTTTTACAGATGTTTAATAAGTTAGTGCAGGTACCTACTTGTGTTGTCTCTTGGACTAGGATTGGATATGAGTATACACATATTAGTCACTTGTAAAGTTTGTAAGTACTTTTACATAGATTTTCGTCGTGTCAGTAAATGTGATATGACTAAATAACATTGTGATTTTATTACATAGGTACCAATTAATCTAATCGGGTAAATACATAATACATTATTTTCTGCTACCAGTGACGTCATTTTAATGATGCAAATAATATTAAGTAGCTTTTTCCCGCTCAGTGAAATTATATGGCGCAGTCAGAGACAGGACTGCACTATAAAAACAAATAAAGTCTGTTCGGAAAGTGAAGGCAATGATGTAGATTATCAATAAACTCACCTCCGTAAAGCTAATTACATAACTTAGACATAGAAAATTAACAAGTGTGGTAATAAGGTACCTACTTAATAAATTATTTAAGAAAAAACGAAACTGCATTATCCACTTGATCGTATTCGTCCCGAGCCAAAAATTGGTGCGAAATTATTTTTTTCTTTGTTCGGCCAGCGCTCGCGTAACCTACTAAGGTTACCTACTTAGATGTTTCATTTGCTTTATTAGAGTAGGTAGTCATTCAATAAATGGAAAACATTTTCTAAGAAGGTACAGTAGCACCTTGCGATTTTACAATAAAATAGAGAAAAAAATGTCTAGGTAATATTATAATATTTTGTAAAACGGGTCACTCACGTAATTAGCGTAAAAAAGAAACTCGATAATATGAGGTGCATACACATCAGGAAAGACCCATTTTACTAATTATGTTTTAGCTAATTCTAAAACTTTGCACGTCCGTTTTTTTCCTACAGAACTGCGAAAAATGTCACATTTATCAATTTAGCTAGTTTAAGCATGCCGCGAGCTATTAAAGCGTAGATTAAATACCTACGTGATCAAATGATTATGTTACAAAATTGGGTTACGGAGGTCTGTATCAACGAAGTTAGTTAACCATTTGTGCACTTTATATTCATTGCAATAAGCGTCACAATTGGTCAGTGAACTGTGTTGGCTCTGGACAAAACGTATCAACAATGAAACATGTTCAGCTAAGTAATCTCTAATCTCATACCATACCCAGACATACCCAGCTAATTAGTTTGAGGGATAGCCATTGTATTCATAACAATGTCGAGCGATTCCATTGAGAGGACCCTCGTCCCTCCAAGACTGGGCTAACTGAACCTTGAAGACATAATATGACTCATGCTTTACAAGAACAAAAACATCCAAATATAATCGTATATTACACATACGAATGTAGGTTGATATTGCTCATTCATAACACATTGAGACGTTTAAATTCAACCTAGTAGAGAATGTGGTCCCTTGAGAACGTAATAACCTATTTATATAAAAAAAAACATAACATATAGCTACGTATTATATTAGCGAGGTCACTTCCTGAGTTGCGTGCGGAATATTCGTCAACCAACCTTTTTAGAGTTGGCTTGACTCACTCTTTCTTTGAAATGGCTAGACGTGTTTTTGTTTTTAAGTGCATCGAATTTAATGCGCGGGTTTTTTGATAAATTGCCAAATAATTATTTAGGTCCATTAGTGGATACACCGATAGATCGTGGGTTATACATATTTTAGATTATAACATCATATTAAATAGATTCGATTTTAATCTTCAAGTGTTCGAACTGGTGTAAGTTGTAATTATTTACGGTAACATTGAAAAGTATCAGCACTACCAGTTTAATAAGAACTGACAAATCATGGCAGAGTGTAGAAAATATGTCAACTAGTAAGTGTAGGAACCTATACCATGTCCATCCAGCTCCAACTACTTCCTATTCCCGCGAGAAAGCTTTCTATTCCATGCATTTACCCCTCACTTTACCAGCCAATTTGTTAATGTCAGCCCACAAACACAGGAAACATTATGTGGCTAAAAGGGAACGCATCCATTGCCATTATTTTTAGACATGATTCTCCACGTTTGTTCACTTTTAAATTCTTCCCTGCACATGTCATTTGGTTAAAATGAGAATCAGTGATCGCACAGCCGGCGTTGCACAAATAGCTCTGAGTGGGTAATTTTACTTTGGTAATACAATCGGGGCACTTACGTTTTAATCGTTTTTTTATTTTCATTTTGCAAAGAGCCAGTTCAATTGTTTAGCTAGGTATGTGTAGGTAGGATAGTATAGGACGTGTTTAGTTAATTTTCGACGATATTAAAAAAAAAACTTTAACGAAACGTCTAAATCGGTCTTATTTTTCTTCGTTATCGTAGTCTGCAATCAAATAAAACATTCCAATCATTCTGTAATGTTAGGTACGTTACGCAGTCTTTAACGGGACATTTAAGTAAATTGTCAGCCGATTTTCATGAAGTGTTCTGAGTATTCGACAATTTCAGACATTGATGTAATTTTTACAGCAATTTTGGTGCAGCATTGTTGAAGCGAATATTTTCTAGGGAGATGATTTATTATCATTTATATATTACGGTTCATATATTACTGTTACGATCCATAATTGACTATTCTACCTACACAACGCTTCAGCAAAAATGCTGTAATGTTGATACGAAGTCTGATAATTATATCTTCTTCTTCAAGTGCCCTGCCCAGTCAGGGCGTCGTCGGCGGTCAACATGGCATTCAATTTTCCTCTGGTCTTCGCCGCTCGTATGAGGGTGGCTGCATCCTTCACCTCTACCCATTGCTTTATGTTATCCATCCATTTAGTCCTCGGTCTGCCTCTGCCTCTCTTTCCCTATAGTTTGTATTAGTCTGTGTTTGTCGTTTCTGTAGATGTGGCCAAGGTAAGTTGTTTTTCTTGCTTTTATTGTATGAAGTATTTCCTGTTTCTTTTTCATTCTGCGTAGGACTTCTTCGCTTGTTATGGCCATAAGATTCTCAGCATTCTACGGTATAACCACATCTCAAAAGCAGCAAGTCTGTCTGTCGTGTTCTTATTAAGGGTCCAAGCTTCCATTCCATATATTAATATTGGTAGTATATAGCATTTAACTAGTCTCCATATTAGTTTTATGTTTATTCTCCTATTAGGTACGATTTCATTTTAATGAAGGTGCTTCTAGCCATTTCTATTCTTACCTTGATTTTTGTTCTGGATCCCAATTCTCGTTTAACCAAGCTCCTAGATATTTGTATTGTTTTACTCTTTCTATGGTTTCATTTTGAGTTGTTAGAGGGGTATGACCTGTTCCTTCTGGAGACTTATAAATCTTATAATTATATAAGCTCTCAAATAAATTACCTATGTATACTACTTATACCTAAATTGGGATGATGACTGTAGTTAAAATAAATTATTTAACATCATGCACGACATAATACACAAAGAAATTATTACTAACATGTAGATTGCAGTAATTTTTATACAGAACTTCTATTTAATAAATTGAAAAGAACTTTTCCCCTCACTAGCTCGTAAAGCGCTCGTTTATCGTTTAATACGAGCGGGTAAAAACGCTTTTTACACACTTGTGAATAAAGTAATTTGACATTGCTCTAATTCCTATAGCCCCCTACTGCCTAGTATAAGTGGATCTGTATGACCGTAGTAAACATGCGCAATCGGAGCTCACATGTTAAATTGGTGCTAGTTATAGGGACCAGGGATACGAAGTATCTAAGTCGGCGTCAAACTCACGGGTGCTCATGCTCACGCACGGCGGCAGCTCAGAGTGCGAGTGTGATATACTACTTCAACTAATGCTTACTTCAATTCATGGTACGGCTACCGGGCTCCTTGGGCAATAACACAGACAACATAACCTCAAGACGTAGCATAGCTATGACCCCCTCTGTCACGCATACGGTGAATTCACTCCATATTAGAGCCAAGAATTTAGAGCCAAGTGTGGCAAGAATACAAAAACATCTAGTGTGCAAAAAGCAGCCGATTTTCATGAAGATGAAGTGTTCTGAGTATTCGATAATTTCAGACATTGATGTAACTTTTACAGCAATTTTGGTGCAGCATTGTTGAAGCGAATATTTTCTAGGGAGATGATTTATTATCCTTTATTTATTACGGTTCATATATTACTGTTACGAACCAGCAAAAATGCTGTAATGTAGATACGAAGTCTGATAATTATATAAGTACGTAGGTAGTAGTAGGTATTTCTACCTTTTCTAGTTGGTAGGTAATCTAAAGCTCTGAAATAAATTTACCTATCTATAATATACCTAAATTATTTGAGGGTGCGACATCTACAGCTTACAGATTCACGATGAAGTGGTGAAAAACGACTTATTTTATAAGAGAATAAACGATATTTTATAGTACAACCCAACTAGCAAAATTTCGTCATATAATCGTCGCGGAAACGTAACATATTCAGGCTTTTAGCTTATGAAATTGGTCATAAAAACGTAATAATTACGTTTATATAACGCGATTTGGGCCCATATTACTCAGCTTTTTAGCCATATAAAAGCCATTTAACTGAAACTGCCACCGCTTATTAGTCATATAATAATCATCGCCGTGACCACTTTATAGCTAACTAGCTGAATAATAGCGACTTATAAAGCTTTTATATGACTTTTAATCATATACGAGCCATATAACCGTTGAGTTAGTTATTTATTGATCATATAATTGCTACATATATGCCAAATTTGTGGAATAAAAGTGTCCAGCCAAACTAAACAGAAGACGGATTGACCACTTGCTCGTGCATATAATTTTGTTAGTGCTAGCTGGTGTAAACAAAATTAAATCACTTAATGTCGTTGAGTATGTTTTGACAGAGCTATTTAAGTAATATATGACCATGTTATAATTGGCATTATAAATTCTACCTAATGGTGAAAATGTATTGCGAATACCACTTTACTGATAAAGTATACTATATTTAGTAGTAAATAATGAACGCGCCACTTTAATTATTAGTTATTACAATATAAATTAAATAAATTTTTTTAATTATTACGAAGAAAACTACTATATGACATGTATACGATTAACATATCATATAACTGCTTCGTATTAGTTCTTATATAGCAAGTTTAGTGGTTTAAGCGCCATGACACCTACAGGTAGATACGTTAATCATATAAAAGTAACAGCTGAAACCAAAAAGTTTTATAATAGCAATTATTTTTCCATTTACTCGAGCATAGGTCATATAAGATGTAATTATTCGACAAAGAGTCAAGTAAGCGTCATGTAAAAGCAGGTTACTCAGCATTAATCTTATATGACTCTTTAGTCATAAAAGATGTCGA
This sequence comes from Thaumatotibia leucotreta, assembly GCA_025490895.1. Classification (NCBI taxonomy): domain Eukaryota; kingdom Metazoa; phylum Arthropoda; class Insecta; order Lepidoptera; family Tortricidae; genus Thaumatotibia; species Thaumatotibia leucotreta. The sequence goes on along the minus strand of JALPQI010005035.1, from coordinate 56,585 downwards.
GATGCTGAATAAAACACTTTTATAAAACAACATATATAATTAGCTGTTATATGACTTCATTCACAATAGTCATATAATAGCAACTGCGTTACGTTTACTCGACTTTTTCTCACAAGTCATAAGTCGGCCATGTAAGTTTTTGCTACTCGGCAAAAAAGTCATATAAGCGTTTCATAAATGTGTCTTTTTCAGCAACTTCTTATATGACTCTTAAGTCATATAAGAAAGTCGTATAAACGTGTATATGACATCTTATACGACTATTATGCTATTGCTGTATAAGTTGGCTTTATACGACAGGTACTGTGTAATTTTCGTTTATATGACTTTTATACGACATATTGCTGTATAAGCTGGCTTTATACGATAGGTACTGTGTAATTCGCGTTTATATGACTTTTATACGACTTATTAGCTGAGTAAGCTCGATGTTATATGACTGTTTTGCTAGTTGGGAAGGTTCCAACTTTACGGATAGGTACAATCTAAGGGCGTTTGTGCACTACAATGACTTTTACCGTCCGGTAGTCCGGTTTTTTACGGTCCGATATGCCACGACGCCATTAAATGTATATAGTAGCTTGTGCACTATACGTAATTTTACATTTTACTTTTCCCCATTCCGGACAGTATTTTTCCGATCCGAGATGACAGCTATGAAAAACGTGTTAATGCTTGTGCACTGCGACCGGAATTGCACTGACTTTTACCGTCCGAATTTTTACAAAATTGAACCGTAAAAAACCGGATTACCGGACGGTAAAAGTCCGATTAATATTAACCTCCGAGTAAAAAGACGCCAACCAATGCACAAGCCAATCATCCGTGTTTTTCATGCTAATATGCCGCACCTCCGAGTAAAAAGACGGACAAGTGCACAAGCCAATCATCCGTGTTTTTCATGCTAATATGCCGCACCTCCGAGTAAAAAGACGGACAAGTGCACAAGCCAATCATCCGTTTTTTTCATGCCATATCGGACCATGAAAACTCAGTCTGCCGGACAGTAAAAGTCATTGTAGTGCACAAACGCCCTAAGTATTATAGTTTTGGGTTTGATCTGCTGCACGTTTTTTACCATTTAAATAGACTGCCAATGTTCCTTCCTTTATTGTTTGTACTGTAAATATTCTGTAGACACCTAGAACTGGAAAGTGGTATTAATAAATCTCTTCGCAGTCACGATTCCGTCTAACTTTCTTATCGTTTATCTAATGCAGCACTACAAATCACGGGTCCCTTGTTCGCGCCCGCGCCGGCACAGACTCAATGCCATCGAATTGTAATGGAATTGCATTCAAGCTAATCGCCAAAACTGAACTACATCACGATCCATTGTACCGTTAGTAAACAGGCTTGTCTGCATCTTTTATTTTGGTATTTTTATTTAGGGATCCGGGTGTACAGTCAACAAATTGGAACCCTAGAGGTCACTCTATAACCTTGTCGAATTACAAATAGTAAGTAGGTAGATATATTTTAGATTCTAAATAATAAATAGAATAAAGATTAACGTCACGAAATGCGAGCTCATATCCTTCACTCGTAAACGTACCAGTTTAATGTACCCTTACTGCATACAAGGTTCTTCCATTGCAAGGACACAGTCTATTCGGGATCTGGGTGTTCAATTAGATAGTAAGCTGACTATGAGGGAACATATAGACTTAGTAGTAAACAAAGCATTCAGGAGCCTCGGATTTATATTTAGGGTCTGCCGCTCAATCACTGACCTTTCTTGCATTAAACTTATATACTATGCTTATGTGCGTAGTATCCTTGAATACGCTAGCACTGTTTGATCACCGCAATATATTACTCACATACAGAGGATTGAACGCGTGCAGGAAAAATTTACAAAATATCTATATTATCGTGCACGTAAAAATCCTGACACATATGAGATTAGGTGTAAATTTCATAACATTATGTCCTTGAATAGCCGGCGGACTGTGACAGATATGATGTTCCTCCATGATGTTCTAAACGGGCACTTGGACTGCATGGGGTTGTTGTCTCAGCTGGGACTCCCAAGCTCCTAACCGCCGCACACGCCACACCAGGCTATTTCACGTTCCCACTCATCGTACCAACTATGGTAGCAATTCTGTCCTAACTAGAATAGCTCGTACTTATGATAAATTATTTAAACATCTTGACCCGTTTTTCCTTTCAAGAAAGGCTTTTAAAAGCCTAGCCTTGAAGACACTTGCTTGGTAGTTTTTTTTTTCTTTCTTTTTACATTTAAACATAAACATACACACACACGCACACGCACACACGCAAGCACACACACACACACACACACACACACACACACCTTTGTTTGACCTCACTGAAAAAAATATTTAACTGAACTACTTTGGCTATTTCATCATTAACCATAATTCGGTATGGCGTTACTAAAGTTAATTTCTATTAACAAACAGGTTTGCGTATTAAAAACCAAACGGATAATGTTATTCTAAGTTGGGCTATTCGTAAATAAATGCTTGTATACGTCTTACATTAAAACAGTAAACAAATTCAAGTGTTCACATGTAAATAAACCGCTTGGTCTAATTTAAGATTAAGCATTGACAATATGCAACAAAAACCAAGTCCTAGCTTCTAACAAAGACGATGTTATTATCCATAACATAAAATTGTTTAGATTTAACTCAACAATGATTTGCTATTATAATACATATTTTTGTTACATATAACCCGTTTTGTCTAGTAGAGTAAAACCAAATACGGGTTTGCTACTCTAGCAGACCATTCGCTTTATCTAACCACATAAAATACAATGTGTAACCAAACGTACTTCATTATATAGACAAAACTTAGCATAGAAATAACCAAACGCGTATGACATATGTATGTCAAGTTACTTGAATATTCCAAAATGGAAGTTGTACCTCCACCAGCAGACACCCTCGGAGACTACCTTCGGGAATGGGGATTAGAAGGTTACATAAGCACATTTCAAACCATGTCATGTCTTTGTAAACCAAATAATTTTAATTTCTTCATTTTCCTTGTAATCAAAGAGACTCTGAAGCTAATATATCAAACAAAATAATGGAATTATTCGTAAAATAATTTAGAAAAATAAATTGGTTTACAAAGATACTCGGTGCAATGAAAACCTATAAAGTGATGCAAAAACTACTTTTGCTCGCGATTGTATTATTGATTGATTGATTATTTTGATTACTATACCGTTCTTATAAATGACTATGAATATTTCTATTATTACAATTAATAAAGTTAATTAAAATAAATGTTTCTTTTTTTGCTCGTTTAGTATTACTTCTTTTTGGGTAATCATCGATGTGGCTTATACACCCTACTTGTAGTTAAATGAGTTGTAAATAGGGCTCACTGCCTGTATAAAATCCAGTACGTCTCATCACCCAGGGGATAAGAAAGGTGACGATGAGACGTACTGGATTTTATACAGGCAGTGAGCCCTATTTACAACTCATTTGATATTTGTCTGTATATATTATGATCCACGTATTTTTGTCATGTATAACCTATTCATTTGGTTAGAAGTAGGCAAACTATTTGGTCAAAATAAATAAACATTTGGCTGTATATGAACAACGTATTTTTGTCGTGTACAACCTATTCGTTTGGTTACATGCAGGCAAATAATTTGGTTAAATATAATGAAACAAATTGCTTAAAATAATACTCTAAATTGGTTATAGGTAACAAAAAAGTTATGTTAAACATTACTGAGCCAGTTGGTTTAGGTGTAGCAGAAAATTTGATTAAAGTAAGTTGTGAATTCAGTAAGATTTTGACAAACAGTAAATTTGTTATCAACATACAGCACGTCTACAATAACTGAATTGTAAACTAAATATAACTAAACTTATGGTAATATACAACAGACAGTTTTCACACGATGTAACTAATATTGTTTAGCAATACGCAACATCAATTGTTTAGTAGAAAATTAACCGAACTGATTTTGGTAAGATATTGCCTTACTTCGCTCGTCACTTTTTTTAAGTTACAGGTTGACGAAAGTTCGGTTACCATTAACAAATTATTTTTTTCAGTGCTTCTGTAAAATCTATATTCTGTATTTTTAATCGATATTTCGTATATTTTTACACTATTTTTTTTCCTGTTGTTCTTCTATCTCATCCTAATCTTATTTTAGATTAAGGATTGCGCAAGTGTCAAACCCAAACTCAGATTATCAATTTATACTGTATAATTTAAGGGAGTTCTGTTATTGGCTATGCTTACTGTAGTTACTAATTGTTTTCATTTTATGTAAACGCTGTTGAACTTCTTAATAAATAAAATAAAATAATTTCTAACGTTACTTTGACATAGGTACTTAGTTCCTGAGTGCCCTAGGGTTCCATTTGCAATTAGTATTAAATAATTCTGTGCTGCTCTACCCTCACAGTGTTCATGATCGTTTATAAACTTTATAACTTTTATAAGATCAAATTATATACACATGAAATTCAATAAATTGATTTGATTTGCTTGCCTATACACATGGATCTTGTCCTGGTTTATCTACGCTACTACATTCTGCAGTGTAAGAAATTCAAGATGTTAGATATAGGTTAACCTATACTTAGATACCTACTTATAACAAGGCAATCCAGACGTTGAAAATAATACATGAACATGAACTTTCAGCCACTTAATGTCAAGGCTCGGTTCGACTAGATCACAAAGTATTTCAAGCCTCTATTTTTTTTTGTGAATTGTGTCCAGGCGAGTGATTGAAAATCAACAAAAGTGTACAATTATGCAATTATTATAAAAAGCTACCAGCGCGGAAAGGATTTAATGTTACATATATTTTCTTTTCCGCTAAAAATATTCACTGCCTTACGCCGCGGAGTTCTGAATGCCGATGAAAGCGATAAACTCAGGTCGTTCACATGCCGCCATGAGAAGCAGGATGCTGTTACACCTACAAAGAAAATTAGATAAGGAAACTGAAACACCTACTTTTTGCACCAGTGCCTACCAACTTTACTTAGGTACCAGACAAACACGAGTATCTTGACTGCCTCCGTAGCTCAATCGGTATCCTGCCTACGAAGCTGGAGGTTCCGGGTTCGAGTCATGGCGAGAGCATTTTATTTGTGCGTTTATCACAAATATCATGGTTGTTTTCTATGTATTTGTATGTATCTATCTATTATGTACCTACCTACATCGTCGCTTAGTACCCAAAACACAAGAGTTTATTTAGTCTTGTACTAGGTCGGTTTGTGTAAGATTGTCCCGTGATATTTAGGTATATATCTCTCCTACTCAGAGTCCATGGTCTGGTTTTGATCGTTGCGTAGGTAATATGTTTAAGACGGCTTCTTCACGGCAAAATGACATACCTATACTTATCACGAAGTCACGTTAACGACTGGATCATCATCGGCTACCGAAAGTTTGTTAACCATTTTTCGCTAGGAGTTTTACACAAGGTGCAGGGTTATGTGTAAAATAATATATTTCATTCAGTTTCTCCTTGTTTCAGTTACCCAACTTGACCTAGGCTTTTTTTATATTCTAGAATCCTAAATAAGTGAAGTTAATAGTGCAAAGCAGAAACATTCCCTACAGGCCCGCAATTATTACGCATTAAGCAACATTCAATTAAGGTCCAGCATCCGTTTATTCAGTTAATTCTACTGGCAACATTCCGTTTAACACAAAATTCTGTCAGTGCAAGCAGTATGCAACTATGCAGTTGTAATGGAAATGGTCCCCAAAATCGCCATCATCGCCAACAGGTAAAATCGTAGGATAGATAACAAGTCGTCAACAAGGTAGGTATAGGTATGTGCAGGTTAACGACCATTCCTAATTAGGAGCAAGAACGAGAACGTGACGTAACCGCCGAGCTTTACTTATTTGGAATTTCAAACGCGTTCTGCCTACGTAACTCGCAATCGCAACGCGAACATGTCAGTATCAAACATCCCACATGCCCAGTTGCCCAGACCCAAATTAAGATTGCGATAATTATTTTTTAACTAAAACACTAGGAAAAGAAGTTCACAATTCATAAATGTATGTACCTAAGTATAATAGTTTTGCACCGTATTCCAATATTTCCAATGCCCTAACACAAATAGCTAGGTGTCTACTTATTTATGAACTCGAGAGTGTTCAGTCCTACTAAATCGGCAATCATGGTTTTGTTTTTGTCAGTCATGTTGTAGCTCTACTTATATTAGAGAAGCAGAGCGTAACCGTTACGAGTTCACAACACAGTTCAATTGTCACAAAATATAAACTCAATCTAACCTGATTACAACTTATTAACCCCAAGTTCGTAATAACTACGAGGAATTAGAGCTCAGATTTACATTGGTTTATTTGTGACAAGAAATGAGAATAAGTAGACGCAATGAAATGTGAATTGACCATCGTATCGGACCCCACGCTCGACTCTCAGCCTATAGAGTTTCGAAGAAATCTAATACGCGTGATGTCTTCTCATTTATTTCTACGACCTATCGCGTTAAACTACTGTTTAGATACTTAGTTTATTTAGAATCGCGTAAATACGTTTGTCACCACCCCAACTCTTCCCATGTTTTTCGTAAGAGTCGACTAAGGGATTAAAGTTATCACTGGCCATTCATTTATAGAAGATTGATGGTCAGCAACGTTGGACACATTACTGCGATCGCCAACCCGCTTATGTTCCTTACATCCATCCATACGCATAGTTAAGTAGTAGATACCTAGGAGAGGCCTATATGCAGCAGTGAACTGTAATAGACTGAAGATCTGGTGAGTGAGACCCTACCCTACTCAAAAAGGTAGTTGGTCCGGTCATGGTTATATCGCTAGCTAGTCAGTTTAAAGAAGCTAGTAGAGTAGGTACTCTACCTTATTGGTAGGTATCTACTATATACCTCCCATTCCCATTACCGAGGAAGCATTTAGTGTGGTAGTTAAATTAGTATTGTACCTACTCGTTATATTACTAAATGGTTCGAAGATCCGGTGCCCCAGAAACAGAGCCCATTGCCTCCTATTGCCTGTTTACATGAGTCAGACTTTCGTTAAGTGCATGTTGCCTTGGCGATGGATATTTTTAGAAATTAACTCTGCGCTGACGGCGTTCAGCCGAGACCTTCACAAGCTCAATGTTCACAAGTATATTTAATTTAATTTGTACGTCATTAGGCAAATCACAGAGTTCTGTATTTTAATTAGGTAAGTATAATGCATTGTATCACCAATAAATGTTTAACAAATAAATTTTACTTTAGGTACTTGCTATAGTTACTAGGTATAATGTCTGCCTAAAACGTGAATAAACCATGACTTCACATGTAATTAAATGCGCTACGCGTTGTTTCAATATAATTAAAAACAAGTTAATACTGATCGCCACGCTACGCCGCTACCTAAATACAGTAGAACCCGCTTAAGACGATCACGTTTAATACGATTTCCTGCATTATACGCCATTTTACGGCGGTCCCTGCAACTTGAGCCTTGATTTCATACATTTTTTCACGGTTAATAGGACTCGCATCCCGCTTAATAAACCATTAAAACCCCCTATTTGTATTACTTTACAACTTTCTTTATGCGGGTGACAAAAATCGGAACTATTTGTACCGTACTAATTACGCGATTCTGGCGATACCGCTGCCCGTAAAGATATGTTACGCCGCGGCCACGACATCTGTCTAAGGCGACCGGCTTAGCGGAAAACGTATGGTGCTCCCTCTCGTACCCATATCGGCATCCCGCTCCAACTCATGGATTCGCTCGCCGCTGGTCGCCTTAGACCAATGTCGTGGCCGGGCCTTTAGTCTTCTTAACGTAGCGGTTAGTGCGGAAAAGTTACGTTTGTTGGTGGTCGGTAAAGCAAAAAACCCACGTTGCTTTAAAAATGTCAGATCTTTACCTGTAAAATATTATGATGGCCAATCTCGAGCTTGGATGACCGGTAATCGCTTTGTTGAGTGGTTAAAAGCTTTCGACGATGATTTCCAGGTGAAGTGCAGACAGATAATTCTGTTCATCGATATCTGCTCAGCTCATCCCAAAGGAGTTGAACTAAAGAATTTTACGCTTGTTTTCGTACCCCCTAATGCCACGAGCAAGCTGCGACCGATGGATCAGGGCACAATAAAAGTCCTTAAATACGGTTATTGAGCTCGACTTATACATCGCTATCCAATGGAAATGGACGTTGTTTTGTTTTGTGACGTAAATAAATAAGTAAATTACACGAAATAGTACTAGTTTTTTTTTCACGTTTAATACGATTTCCCGTATAATACGCTTTTTTTACTCGGTCCCCTCAGAATCGTATTAAGCGGGTTCTACTGTACTTAGGTAAGTATAAGTACCTATGTATAATACCTATGTATATCTCCATCACGGTAAATTTGCACCTATAGCGATCATGATACTGCAAACTAGCGAGCTGTAAACTTACTTTAGTAGGTAGGTTAGGTTAGGTAGTTAGTCGCCTGTAGGTGACTAATTTCGTAAAATAATTGAATAAATATTTACTTACACTAGTACCTACCAATGTGGTACGGTCGGCTCTAATAATATGTACCTATACGATTTTGATCCTTATGCCTTTGACATACGTTCCGAAATGTATACATATTATTAGACGTGACTGTACCTAAATACCTACTAAATAAACGTGTATGCACCTAAACAGAAGCATACCGGTTCATATTTGCAATTAATGGTACTTAGATATGACGCTGCATTCCAGTAGGAATTTATTTAACTAGTACCTACCTTAGTTCGATCGAAACTCGACATTAATAATGTAAGCTATTTCTAAGTTATTAGACTTTATGAACAGCAAACATACTTAGCTATAGCTGGTGAGCCTTATAAAGGCAAATAACTGCGTGTCATAATTAACAATGAGCCAGTCGATTGAGCAATCGCTTCCTGAGTCAAGAGTACCTTTTATGGCTGAACCGATTCGTATTGGCACGTGTGGGAGCTCGCCCACCTGCCCACGGCTTAGGGCAACACTACATATTTATAAGGCTACTGTTATAGTCATACCTACCATAGGTTCTTGAACATACTCGGCAAAAAAGCTCATGTCCCGTAACTCACCTTGTCTCTTGTATTAATTTTAGGACACTTATGCACAAATGTTTTTTTTTTCAGTAATCAGCAGGTAGGTATGGCGTGGGTTGTGTTGTAGAACTTCTAGGATAAATACTATGTGCCGCAACATTTCGAAATATAAGTAATTTATGACTTTTCGTCATATTTATGAATGTTGATGACTGTTAAAGCTTGTAACATGAGGATAAGGTGAGGATAAGGCTATGTAAAAGACGATAAAAATAAACTATGAAAAAAGTACAGTATATATTTATTATATTGTAACATTACAATTGTTGACGGTGTATTACAATAATGATGAAAATATTTTGTCTGTCAGCATAGGCACTTAGGTATCATCTAAGATTAGGCACCGAGTGTGTAGATAGTGTGTAAAGTGTAAATTGGTTGGTCCCAGAAAACTAATTTCTATTAGAAAATGCATCAGAAATGTTAACTAGTTTAATAAATAATGTAATGTTTACAACATTTTTATCACAATGCAATTTACGTAATTAGATTATTTTATCAATATTTTGTGCTTTATGATAATACTACCTACACATAGCGCTTAAAAGCATTCACTTTACTGCATTTTAAAAAGTGTATTTAAATTTTAACTTTAACACCCATTGATAGAGTTCAATATTATAAAGGCCATATTATAACTATGGCTTTGTATGCATTAAAGGTTAAATCATCTGCAGAATAATAACAGTAATAAAATGCACATTAGTCGCATTACGTAAAAAAAATGAAATTCCTACTTGTGTATTTTGTGAATAATTGTGATTTGAGACAAGGAAAATAGATAAATAATAGGTACATACAATGACTCTGTGTATTTCCCCCTTCTATATGTATCATTTAATGAATTTGTAAATTCACATCAAAAATATATTTCAACAGTCAAAGTTGTCACAAGGCACTTCAAAAATTACATGATTTATTTTTTACATGAGTAGTCAACTTGGGAAAACATTTAACTACAATAAGTCACTTTGCCTACAATATTAAATTCCAATAAAATCTCAACAAGAAAACTATAAAAGTATGATTTGATTGGGTGGTAATGTCAATGTCGGGTAGTCTGCTACTCTAGAGCAGAGGGATAAGTATCAATCTTATCCTCCTGCCGCCCAGTCAATAAAATTTGCCCGTGCATTTTGAATTCATTGTATAGGAAATAGAATAAAAAATTCTGTGGTTTGATAAGACCTTTTAATAGGTCTCTGGGTGGCAGGAGGCTAAATAAAAAGTCACTTTACAAATGTTGCCTTATTGCAAATGGTAGACTCTCAAGTCTACCGTGAACAACATATGGATTGTTATATGCAGTAGGCCTTCTAATTTGTCTAGCATTCCACCACCTCTTTTGTGTTTCCTTGTTCTGAATAGTGTGAACTCCAAGGTATAAAACAACTAAAAAATAATATGTGTAGTGCAAGAGCTTTTCATTCACACTTCAAAAGACTAGATTTAACATGATATTTGAACATAATTAGATTGAATAAAGCATGCTAAACTTATCCAAATTGCCCTTAGGATATAAAAAAGACCATATCATCGCATGACAAGCAAAACTCACTAAGTAACAAATACCTACTTGAAATAAAGCTCCTATCTCAGTTCTGATTTAATACTGACATAAGAGGTTGCTAAGAGTAGTGACAGTTTTTATAGTGAGTTTTGCTTGTCAGCCGATGATATTTAAAATTAGAAACATTTAAATTGATATGTAGTGAACTTCCTGGGTAAGTTAAATATACATTTCACTTTCAGGATCAAGTTTTTGGATAGTAAATTTATGAAATATTTGAGTTGCACCTCTGTTTCACTTATCCAAGTTATCTAACTTGACAATATATTTTATACTTTAACTTAGTTGTTAAATATTTTTTCTTTCCATTAGCACCAATTGTGTGTAAATTAAAAATATATATTGTTTTCCTTAAAGCTACTTTCAAGTACAAAGCTATCTGGCAATGTACACTTGCCTAGATTTCTGTGGAGCTACAGAATGTCTAATAGGTACAATAGAATTACCCAAAGTAGATTACAGTTACTTATGGTCACTCGCCTCAGACCTAGTTGCTATTACCACCAGCCGTCAGTGAGATTATAATGATAATAAGTATAATTGCCGCAATACCACCAATGATCATCATCATCTTCATGTTCTTCCACCAGTATTTCTTCTTCAGACCGACAGCTTGCTGTTGGAACTGTGCTGCGCCATGCTGTAAAGCATCAGCGCGATTGTCCAGTTCGGATAACTTTTCATCTCTGTTCATAACACTCTCGATGTTATCTCGCATAATGTCCACTACTTCATCGACTTGAGCTTGAGTTTGGGCTAACTTATCGTTGGCTCTAGGAGCAGCACTATTTTCATCTCCCATTTTTGCGTTGCTTAGAAATCTCAACGCTTCGAACTCAACAATAGTAGAGAAAATTTAAGGTCCTGAGAACGAATACAACTTAGTTTAATGTTGATTTAGATAAGTACTGAGTTATTTAAACAAAACAAATCTAAGGAAACTAGGTGTAGTCATATTAGTCATGTAGTTGTAGTTATGGTAGTGATGTCAATGATGTCATGTCACTGTCACTGTCAATCCAATGAAACTAGTTTGATTTGACATTGTCATTCTAGTATTGCCATTAGTAATAAAAATAAAACATTTTGTATCATGGCGCTCTATAGACCGTCATTGTGTCATGTATATCAAGTCGTAAAGTTCTATTGATTGATTTTAAAATGATTATGGTAATTATGGTATTATTCGGAGTTATTAACGAACAAATAACAATCCAGATTTCAATGCTCTAATTTCTAATTAATACGGACATACTCCAACTTTGACTGTTCTTCCAAGTTTGAGTTATCCTACTCTCGTATGGAATATCCTGCACAGCACTGGTAAACTAATAATCAGAGGACACAAAAGACTTTGGCTTGTAGTCATGAAACCAGGCCAGAAAAAAAAAGCAAAAGATAAGAAATCCCGAAATACTCAAGAAATACTGACCAAACCCCCAAGCACATCTTGTGTTTGACAGCAACTCGCAGCTACCCGTCTCTTTTCGATTGTTTTGATTAAAAAGAGACTTAGCTGCGAGTAGTGCGAGTTGCTGTCAAACACGAGATGTGCTTGGAGGGTTGGTGGGTGGTGACCATATCAGGCCTGCTACCGCGAACACTTGAGTTCGTAAATTTCGGGGATTTGTCTCTGTCACTCCAACGAAGGCGTCATTAGTGACAGACAAAAGCCCTAAAATTTGCGAAACTCAGTGTTCGCGGTAGCAGGCTGTTATGATTCAACTCCTATGACCATAATCATGAAATATTTCTTACTCACTTATCTTGTTCATATAATATCTACTTCTGATAAATTTGAACAACTTATTTCTTATATCAGTCAACAGTATGAATAGTAGGTATGATTAAGAACAATGTTATCACACCTATGCATTTACAAATCAAATCATTATCTAGCTCATACAAATTGATAGAGTTTCAGGTAATAAATAAGAACAAATCAAATTGAAGAATACATACATTTATTAGATCTTAACAGTTACAATAGGCAATAATATAAGTAGGTAGGTAGATTTACAATAGGAATATGACATCAGCATTGGTTGTTAAGAGGAAATTAAACCATTTTCTTATTCATTTACCTTTTTATGCCTTGAAACATTGCTAGTTTTTTTAGTCTAAAACATGAATTCAGGCCTATTTTTCAGTACAAGATTAAGGCCAGAGGTCAAGGAATCCAATGGATAAAAAAACTAGGTCACATTTCCTCTTTACACCGCCCATTAATGGAATGACCCAACAGATTACAAGCACTGTATTTTAACAAGAATGTTGGTCCCATCCCACAGCAATTAAATCTCAATTTCATAAAATGCATCATATATATATTTATTGGAATACAAAAACTATACTTACATCATGGCCCCAACCCACTACAGTAAACCTCATTATTAAATAGTAATGATTATGTATCTGCTTAGTATCCGTAAACACTTTGTGCTTTATTTATTTTAAGTTTGCAAATAAAATTGTGCTTTCTACACAAATATTAAAAATACTTACATTAAATTGGTAAATTTCAAGAGCCACAGCAATTGAGGAAAACTAGTTGTATATCAGTTCTTTGCTTTTTTGTATGCCATACATGACAACTTCAGATTAATATTAATTATTTGTGTAAAATCTGTACAAATATAAGTTGGCTGTTTTATAATATTTTCTTTTATAAAATTACAAAGATATTGTAAAGCAACATTACATCAAAAATACATTCGTAACATGAATACTTAACAATTTGTCTTCATTGTAATGGTTAAAATATGTATAATCATTTAATAATGTAATCAAAAACAAAGTAACATGGGAAGGTGGTATTCCATGTTGTAACAATTTCTACCGGCTTACAATGGCAGAGTTCTAAGGCTAATGGATTTATAATTAGGTAATAAAAGCTGAGACTGAAAAAGAGCATTCAAATCACAGTTCAATAAGGCTTTATGTATTGAAACATTTTTCCCGTAAATAAATCAACAGGGAATATTACCCACAAAAGTACAGCATTTGCTGCATTACCTTCAACATTCATATATTATCTACACATTTCAAGTAACAACAGTTAAAAGGGGGCTTATATAGCACATCCAAAAATTTTAACCTACCATTTCTCATTATAAATTGAAGGCAAATTAATTAAAAATATAGGCTGTTACAGAATTCAGTCTAGTTTGGAACTGAAATATTTCCGTTTCATGTTATATCCTTGGTACATAGGTTTGTTTAGATCCCTGGTAATTATCGTCCTGAACCAGCGGTCGTAGCTTCGGGAAGAGCAGCAGCGTTGTTGTTAGTGCTGCCTCCTGACGAACCACCGGTCAGTGAAACGATTATAATGATAAGTAGAACTGCACCGATAGCACCAATTATCAACATCATCTTTAGGTTTTGCCACCAATACTTCCTCTTCAGCTTACCAGCTTGTTGTTCAAACTGCGCTGCACCATGCTGAAGAGCATCGGCGCGATTATCCAGCTCGGATAACTTTTGATCTCTCTCCAAAACTTTCTCGACATTGACACGCATTATGCCGACAACTTCATCAACTTTGGCCTGTGTTTGTGCCAATTTCTTGTCACTTACTCTAGGAGCTGAACTACCGCCTTGTTCTTCCATTTTTAGAAAGCTTAGAACTTAATAAGTAAATTCAAATAATATCAAGACGGCCTCGTAACTTCTAATCACATACAGAGAAAAAATATGGCGCAGGATGAAATCTAATACAATGGAAGCAAGCAATTTCTGATGACGACTGACGTTAGTGACGTTGAGTGAGTGAGTCAAAATTAATGATTTTTTTTTTTTTTTTTTTTTTAATTTATTAGGAGCATTGGCAACTGGGCCATCAGCTCAAATGCATAAAACATACAATTAGGTATTCTATACAATTTCAATCTTATATCTAATACAACAAGGTAACTAAAAATACAATTAGAAATAACAAATTAACGAAATATACAAGAAAACTTCAAATAGGCGAATTATTTACAGATTGCCAATAGTGTGAACCACAAAATCATATATTATTGGATACAATTGTTGGTATTTTAACAAGCCCTGTACAGTGTTCGGGAGTACTTTAATTTCAGTTTCCATACACATCGCTATAAATAATAATCTTTGTAATTTGAATGAAGGGCAATGGAAAAATATATGATCAAGATCACAAATATTAGAGTTACAGTGAGGACATACAGCAGAATCACTTAGCTGTATTCGACAAAGATGGGCAGGAAAACGTGCGTGACCAATACGTAATCTACATAGAGTTGAGATGAATTCCCTTTTCACATATTGTCTTTGATATTCAAACCATGACTTAGTACTGGGACCCGAGACTATTTCAGCAAGCCATTTGCCCTTTACATTTAAAGATTTAGACCAAGAATTATTCCAACGTTTCATCATAAGTTGTTTTACAAAGGGGACTAAATCTGATTGTGGAACCTTTAAATCACAAAGCTGAATATCTATTGCTGATTTAGCAAGCTTGTCTACAAGCTCGTTGCCGACAATACCCGAATGTCCCGGGACCCAGCAAAATTCTATTATTATATTCCTTTTCGAAAGAGAGCTGATACAACTTCTTAGTTTGTACACCAAATAATTTACAGAGGCATGTATACATTTTGGTTTGAGTGCTTGTAAAGCACTCATAGAATCAGATAAAATTAAAAACTTATTTTCAGTAAAATAATTATCATTTACATATTGTAGAGCATAAATAATGCCTAGTACTTCCGCTGAAAATACAGAAAAGTAACTACTACATTTGAAAACTTTTCCTATATTTTTCTTAGAATCATAGAATGCAAAACTAGTTCTGTCTTTAGTTTTAGAACCATCTGTATATAATTTAATGAAATCTATCTTATCATCAAGGAACTCCAAAAAATCATATTTGTTTTCAAATTTAACCAAATTAACTGACACATCCTGCACAAGATCTTTAAAATCATATTGAAAACAAGGAAGCAAAGTAGACCAATAAACTGTATCTTGGAATTCAAAATTCAAATAAGACATAGCTCCACTAATGGTACTAGAATTAGGAAGCGGGATCAAATTGTAATTTGGAATATTAAAGTACTCTAAGTATCTACAAGTGACTTCATTATCACGACTTATTAGTTTAAGACTATACTTGTCTGTAATATAACTTCTTCGTATAAATAAAGGAACAATGCCAGCCTCTACTTCCAAGGAGTTAATAGGAGAGGTCATCAAGGCTCCAGTAATTATTCTTAAAGCTCTGTTTTGCAGAATATCTAGTTTCCTTAAGAGGTGCGAACTTGCATTTGCAAAAAACATGCAACCGTAATCAAAATGACTTCGGATGGTGGCAATGTATATAGTTTTGAGGACCTTGGGATCTGCTCCCCATTTTACTCCAGTCAGTGATTTCAATATATTTAACCCTAATTCGGCTCGTTTACAAATTGTTTCTATATGTGTTTTCCACGAAAGGTCATAATCAAGAAACAGTCCAACATATTTGACAGAAGATTGAGCAGGAACTATCTCGGAATTGTATAAAACTTGAGGACGATGAAAACCATTTTGAGAAAAAAGAATTACAGAGCTTTTGGCTACATTAACCTCAAGTTTTAAAGAATTCGTGAATAAGCTATGAATATTACGCAGACAACTATTCATGATAGATTCGCCATTTTTGATGTCTTTACAGTTTACGTATAATACAAGATCATCAGCATAAAGTAAATGCTTGACAGAAGATGGGATTTGTTTCATGAAACAAACCAAACTCAAAACAAAAATAAGAGGAGACAATACAGAACCTTGAGGGGTACCCTTTGTAGAAATTCTAGATCCTATTAACGTAGATTTAACTTTTAGCGTAAGAGATCGGTTATTAAGAAAATTGAATAACCAATGCAGAATTCGACCCGGAAAACCCAATTTAGATAAACTTTTGATAAGATATAAGTGGTCTATATTATCAAATGCCCCTTTGATATCTAAAAAAACCGCTAAAGTATACTGGTTACTGCGAAAATTGTTCTCAATATCCCCGATTAAGCAGCTTAAGTTATCTATTGTACTTTTCCCTTTGCGAAAACCATATTGAGAACTTGGAATGATATTGTTATTTTCCGTAAACCACTCTAATCTATTTTTTAACATGGTTTTAAAAACTTTAGCAAAACATGAAGTTAGGGAAATAGGCCTATATGAATCAACACAATTTGGATCCTTATAAGGCTTTAATATCGGGACTACGTGCTGCAATTTCCATGTTGAGGGAATACTATTACTTTGAAATAAATCATTAAATATTTTGCACAAAATATCCTTTGCTTGTTGAGGTAGATTTTTAATCACTTTATACGTAATTAAATCTGGACCGGGCGAAGACTCTTTTTTGTTTTCCAATGCAGCGGCGAACTCGTTAAATGAAAATGGATTGACCAACCAGCGGGCCTCCGGAACGCCTTGATTTTTAAAGTGCTCATGCAAGTCATTAGTTGAAATATCAGAATTATGAGTAGCAATTTTATCTAAGAACGATGTAGCATTTGTTAGGTCTTGAAAAAAACTTGGAGATGAAGTAACAGAATTAAGTTTAGCATGTTTAAATTTACGTATATGATCCCAAATAATTTTACTCGATGTCATTCGATTAAAAGAAGAGCAAAGATTAGACCAACTTTCTCTTTTGATTTCAAATAAAGTTTTTTTCTTCAAAGCATCAAATTTTTTGTATATAATATAATTTTCCATAGAAGGAAATCTTTTATACGAAAGTAATGCAATTTTAGCTTGTTTAACTACGCGATCACATTCTTTATTCCACCAAGGAATAGCTTTAAAATTATAATTTTTACGCTGGTAACTTTTTTTATTTGCAAATGTCATTAATATGTCATGTAAAATACTCATATACTGTGTATAGTTTTCAAGAGAATTATTTACATATTGAAATTTCGTAAACTCTGCTTCGCATAACATCTTAAATTTCATCCAGTCTATCTTTTTAAAGTTAACTTCTGCCAGAGAATTATTATTTTGTCCGTTGCCTCCATGAGATGAAATATTATTATTGCAAACAGGAACCAATGAGTCAATAAAAACACTAACGAGCACAGGGTAATGGTTGCTACTGAGCAGATCATCGAGAACAGACACAGTGCAACTAGAACTAAGAGACCGAGATGCAAATACTAAATCTAAAACATTACCTTGTTGGCCGAACGGAGCTAGAGTAGTGATTGTGTCATCATTTAAGCAAATGAAGTCTGAACTTTCCATATACGCATGAATGACCGTACCTCTACGATCATTATGCCTTGAACTCCAAGAAGAATGATGAGCATTGAAGTCACCTATTATTAGACGATTGTTACTTGCAAACTGTGAACATGAATCTTTTAGAAAATCTATAGAAAATTTACCATTTGGAGGTGGAGGAAGATACACACATAAAATATCAAGAAGAAAATTATTAATATTTACAGTAATTAAAATGTTTTGAAAATGGTATTGTGATGAAGTGTTGACAATATTGAACTTATACTTTGATCGAATTGCAATAGCAATACCACTATGAATATGAGTAGAGTCTCTTCTAATTATAACAAATCCAGGCAATTTTATAATTTTACTGGGGGTCAGCCAGGTTTCATTAAACAGTATAATGTCAACACTCTCATCACAATTATTGAGAAAATGTTTAAATTGGCTCAGTTTTGGAAATAGACTTCTGGAGTTCCAATGAATGATTTTTAATTGTTTGATACCCGAACTATCCATAATTTAAGTTGCAAAACTAGATAAAAGTAACTCTTTAATGTGTTGAGAAGAAACTGTTGAAGAGCCAGGAGAAGTAGTTTTGCGATCCTTTTTTTTCAACAGTTCAATAACAGTTTTGGTTAATGCATTCATCACAGTTTCAGAATTAATTATTTCTGTTATTAAAGCACGCCCTTGGGGTGTTTTAGTAGGGGATTTCGTAAACTTACTATTTACATTGTTATTATTATTACTGACACTGGGAACTACAGTTGTTGCAGCAGCAGCTGCATAAGAGAATTTACCACTTATCTTGTTCTTAATTTCTCCTACTTTCGCTGCTTTCACAGGGCAGGAGTAAGAAACTGCTGAATGAGGGCCGCTACAATTTGAGCACTTATAGTTTGTTGGGGTGGAACAGTCCTTGTAGAAATGCCCAGCCGAACATATTGAACAGATTTGCATACTTTTGCAGGCTCCACTGCCATGACCAAACCTGTAGCACCGGAAGCACTGCAGCAATGGTCTGATGTATTCTTGAACTGGCATCCAAATATGTTCATATGTGACGTGATCTGGCCTAGAAGACGCCATGAATGTGACCAGAACTGTTTGTAGTGGTTTATATTGTCCATTGTCTTGTTTTTTGGCAAAACGCTTAACTCCAAGAATCACACAAGTAGCTTTTAAATTTTCCAGCAAGGTTTCTTCAGAGAGGTCTACAGGAGCGCGAATAATGCCTTGGCACTCTATACTGTCGTAAGGGATCTTCGCTATCCAGGTATTGGCTTCCATCACAGAATTGTTTAGTAAAAAGGTATTCGCGTCCTTTGCACAGCCAAAGTAAACTTTTACAAAAAAGTTTCCTGCGGCCTTAACATACTGTACACCTTGAATATTTTTTAAAACTTTATTCACTTTCAATATATCCATAGGCACTTTGTTGGTAGGTTCATTTTTCGCTGACTGCAAAAGTACAGGATATTCTTTCCTGGAAAGGTCTTCATAGATTGGGTTATGGTCTTTGAATAACCCGCGCCGGCTCTGAATGTACGTCATTTTTTGTTTACTAGAAGTGCCATCAGTGTTGGTTACATCAAAACTTCTCCTTTTATTTGCGGATTTGGCGGATTCTGTGTCCATGGGGGAGGGGCCGCCGCCCGCACCCCCGTCTCCTGTGCTCATTCGCAAAATTAAATTGCTAAACCAATTAGTACAGGATTTAACACAAAAATGGAGCAAACGTATTAGTTTAGTGATCAAAAAAGGGCTTAAAACCCAATTAATTAAATAATTTTCAAAAAAGCCGCCTAGAACTTTCGATTTCCCGCCCTTTTCCTCAAAATTAATGATAAGTGACGTCACGTCGTGCAACAAGTGCTACCCAAAGCCATTTGAGACATATTTATAATTGGTAATGGTATCATTATATATCGGTCACGAAATCGCTACAAATATCAATAAATTATAATATACATACCATTTAAAATAATCTTAAAGATTCATTTCCTAATCTATCTAATGAGCGCTTTTTTCCTAAATCGGAATTTACACGTGAGCAAGTCATTGCTGCAAGTTTTGAGATGCAATTATGCGTAAGAGTGAGTAGCAAATATCTGTATCTTTTCTCTTTTATCAAAGTCTTTGCGAGATCGTGTGAATCGCGCTTAAGGGAATCTACTACATAAAAAAATCTTCGATTTTATGATTTTATCTTTACTTCTCTTTTACTCTTGTTAATTGCAGTATATGCTGTGGAAGACGATCGAATAAAATAAAAGGTGTATAAAAGGTTCGTGGGAGGGCCTCAGACCAAGCATTCGTTTCATTCACTCTGTACGAAAGCGGTCAGTCGGTCATGGTCGGTCACCATTCGCTAACCTGCTCATTCTTTTGGTTTCATTCCTGGGTGGTGAATGAAGTAAATTGAAAATCACGAGCGAGCGAGCATTTGCACAAAGCCGGTGATTTATTGTGTTTTTTAGCTTAACCACGGAAAAAATCACAAAATGGTGAGTTATTTAATAAATTTTTAAACATTTCACTCTTCATCACAATCAACGTTGTCGGTCTAATTGAGGAGAAAAGTGAAAATCACTAAAAGTTGTAACCGCTGTCTATAATATCCGCACGTGTGTCATACCTTGAAAATTTTATTAATTGAATTTCAGGTTTCCCTAAACCCTATCAGAATATTGAAAAATGAAGCCGAAGAAGAGAAAGCGGAGGTAGCCCGTATGTCCAGTTTCATTGGTGCTATTGCAATCGGTGATTTGGTAAAGAGTACTTTGGGCCCCAAAGGAATGGACAAGATTTTGGTCTCTATGGGTAGAAATTCCGGACAGGTATTCAATATAACTATTATTTATTTGTTATTTATGTACAATTAGTAATTGATTTTGTAAACATAACCTCTTCATACAAATCATGGGATAATTTAAGTTGTTCCTATCTCAGACTTATAGTATGCATATTGTTGCTACCCACAACAAGTATTAATTGACCATAGTTATAAGACTTAAGCTTAAACATATTGAGTTAGGTTGCATTTTGCATTGTAAAAAAATCATAGTCGGTTGTTTTCTTCATAACTGATCTAAATAAATGTACCGGGATTGGATTGATCTGTGTAAGGTTGCCATTTGAAGTTTATTTATTTATTTCTAGGTTGAAGTCACAAATGATGGTGCTACAATATTGAAATCCATTGGGGTGGATAATCCAGCTGCAAAGATTTTGGTTGATATGTCTAAGGTTCAAGATGATGAAGTAGGTGATGGTACCACATCTGTCACTGTCCTAGGTAAAGTGTCTAAAATTATCTAATTCATTATTTATTAAAAAATAATTATAATATGCTGGAAGCAGAATGTTGGTGTCAAGAGCAGGTGTGAAGCTGTAGTAAATGCTATGAATATCTTGTAGATTATTAAGTAGATTTGGAAGCTTTTTTTCTTTAACCCGGCGAGAGTGTGGTAAAAAAAGTTAAACAAAAATAAACTCTAAATGTATTGATCAGTCATTTGCAGGGTATGAGATCCCCTGCCACACTCCCGCCGGGTTAACGCCAGGAAGTTGGGGCTGTTCTGTGTTGTAAATAAATTATGTTATAATGATTTCAAAATCCCTTTAAAAATTTTTGACAATAGTGTCTCCTTGCCACAAGTTAAAACATGAAAATATAATGCTGTAAATTAAATGAGTACAAAATAACAACACTTGTAGTATATCATTATCCATGCATTGTTAATTTCATCATTTATGAGTAACATTATATAGCCAGTTTTTGAAGCACTGCACTTCCAGTTCTGGTGTTTATTTATGTGTCATCTATCTTTGTGTCTATGATAGGATATATTTGTTTTTGTTCCTCCTAGGGTATAGTATGGGCATTTTGTCAACTAAACCATTATTACAGCTGCTGAGCTACTTCGGGAAGCTGAGAAGCTGGTTGAACAGAAACTCCACCCTCAGACAATTATTGCTGGATGGCGCATTGCTGTGGAAGCTGCCAAGAAAGCCCTCTCAGATGCTAGCTTTGATCATCAGAAGAACCTTAATGATGCAGCTCTTCGCGCTGATTTGGAAAATATTGCCCGTACCACATTAAGCTCTAAGATTCTCTCTAATCACAAAGAGTAAGTGGACTGACTTGTAATATTTACATGTAATAAATGAGAATTGTATCTTGACAATATTAATTGAGAATGCCATTTATTAATTAAGTCATAATGGTGGCTGAAAAATAGTACCTTCTTCCTGGTATAGCTTTTAGCTGAGACATGCATCATATTATAATTTATATGAACAAATATCTTGTTCATTATGATTATTTAAAAAACAGACAAAAGCATTAGGCAAGAATGTTGTAATTTTCATGTTGGTGTAATTTAATCGGATACTGGAAATATGTTGCTCACTTGTATTGGATCTTGTGTCTCACTGATAAGGGCCAAAACCAATGAAATTTTGGTGTGACTCATGTTTGATTAAGGGTTAAAACAGAGTTCAAACTGTGTAATAGTCAATAATCTAAATTTAACATCCCTCTGTGGCAATTAATTATGCTTATAATTTACACTTTACCTAAAATCATGCAATTAATACAGAACTACAAGTTAAAATACTATCAAAAAAAACATTTCAATAATATTTTATTTATAAATAATTCCTTTTTCAGACACTTCACAAAACTGGCTGTGGATGCCGTGCTCCGCCTGAAAGGGTCTGGAAATCTAAAAGCCATACAGATCATTAAAATCTCTGGAGGACTCCTGGAAGAGTCATTCCTTGATGAAGGTTTTCTTTTAAATAAGAAGGTAAGAAAATTAATACATATATATTATGTTGTCATGTCAAAAATATGTCAAATCGTCGGAAATAGTGGAATACCGCGTGACTAACAGTCATAAACACTGCAACACCCATAAGGCAAAATATATTATTGTTTTCTAAGCCGTTCTCAAAATATGTAAAGAATATTTTCATAAAGGTCCAAGATGTGTTGATATTTTGTAATACTAGGAAAATAAGTACCCTTCGAATCCCAGCGAGGGCATTATTTGTGTATTTATTTATAACAAATATTTGTTCCTTGATTGTGGCTGTCTATGTATTTCACAAGTCCCACTTGTCACCCATATCACAAGTCTTACTTGAGCTTACCGTGGGACTAGGTTGATTTGTGTACAATGTCCCAAGATATTCATTTAATATTAATTGTATGATTATTTAGGTAGGAGTGCATCAACCAAAACGTATTGAAAACGCCAACATATTGATTGCGAACACGCCTATGGACACAGACAAGATCAAGGTGTTTGGTTCCACAATCAAAGTGGACTCGATGGCAAAGATTGCTGAGCTGGAGGTTGCCGAAAAGGAGAAGATGAAAGACAAAGTTAACAAGATCCTGGCTCACAAGTGCAACGTCTTCATCAACAGGTATGTGACTAACAATACAGTATGTATTTGATCGTAAAGCAAAGAAAGAAACACATTAATTTTTAGATCATACTAAACAACTTTTACTATGGGGCCAAACCCGAATTCACGAAACAAATTTGGACATTTTCATACATTTTGATTGCGTGATCATGAACACGTTGTATGGGAGAGTAATTTTTTTTTTCACGAATTCGAGTTTGGCCCCATAGTAAAAGTTGTTTAGTATGATCTAAATATTAATGTGTTTCTTTCTTTGCTTTACGATCAAATACATACTGTATACTTATTAAATTGGGATATCACTATCACTACATAGTATAAAATAAAGTCACTTTTTCTGTCCCTATGTCTCTTTGTATGCTTAAATCTTGAAAACTACGCAACGGATTTTGATGAGATTTCTTTTAATAGGTAGAGTAATTCAAGAGGAAGGATTTTATGTAGGGGTCGTTCCACGTAACTCGGACATGATAAGGAAAAAAAACTATTGAATTCGGAATGCATTTCAATGTAGAATTAAGATATGAAGGTGGAAGAACAAATTGTATAACATTAAGTCAATAATAAGTCAACGGTAATCATAATTTTTGACATTGTAAATGCTGCTTGCGTAAACATCGCATAACGTAAAATAAGTGGTAATAAATATTGAGGTTTACACTTGTTTATACGCAAAAAAACGGAAAGTAACCCATATAATTATATACGTTAGCTATTAAAATATTCATGTGTTGCATTGATTACGCACGTCATAAGGCGAAAGACGGCTATGTATCATGTAAATGAAAATTGCATATCGTCGAGTAATGCGAGTAACGCAAAAAACGAATATTTGTATTTACTGAGCTGATACTTTGGTAGAGCGAACTAATATTTAACTATGTATATGATTAGGCTCAGGTGGTGATATTCTAACCTTTTTTTTTTCCGCAAAAGTAGTATTTTAAGAAAATACATGGCCTCAGGTTCTCGTAATGCGAGTCACGATAACTCATGTTATTAAAACTATAAAGTGTTAATTAAATATTTAGATGCATTTTGTAGTTGGTTCCCGACATCCAGTTACGATGCCGCCTCTGTCAGCTTGAGTGTGAGCTTATTTGCAATGATTTGCCGAACGAAGTGACTTGGTATACATGGAAAGATGTTGAGAAAAGATTGAGGAAGGTAGAAGAAATGGGCACAATTGAAGATCTATGAGATTTATATAAAAAACATGTGATGGATATAAAAAATATATCTTCTTAAATATCTTGGGACATCTTACACAAATCAACCTAGTCCCACGGTAAGCTCAATTAAGGCTTGTGATGTGGGTACCAAGCGACGATATATATACACGGTGGAATTTAATCGGTGAACAGGAACCCATTTTTCTAACTCAGTAATCGATGGCGGTCACGTTTATGTAGTACTTAAGTGGAACCAAGTTTTTTTTTAGCATAATTTTTTTTATGTTGAAATTAAAATTTATTGTCACCCTACTAAAGGTTTAGTCTGAAAAGTTTAATACCTCTTTTCAAACTATCAGCCATAGAAACTTAAAACATAAATGAGCAATAACCACTCACATGCTTTAATTTTTGCGATAGAGACTCTATTCCTATGTAAAATAAGAGCGATGCATGGCTGATAGTTTGAAAAGAGGTATTAAACTTTTCAGACTAAACCATTAGTAGGATGACAATAAATTTTAATTAAAGTTTAATTACAACATAAAAATTTGTTATGCTAAAAAAAAACTTGGTTCCACTTAAGTACTACATAAACGTGACCGCCATCGATTACTGAATTAGAAAAATGGGTTCCTGTTCACCGATTAAATTCCACCGTGTATAATAGATAGATACATATAGATACTTAAATACATAGACAGCCCTGACCAAGGAACAAATATTTGTGATAAATAAATACACAAATTATGCCCTCGCCAGGATTCGAACCCGGAACCTCCAGCTTCGTAGGCAGGAGCTACCAACTAGGCTACGGAGGCTGATAATGTCGTCAACTTTTTATAAACACGCATACATTAAAAGACACCAAGCTGATTCTTATCAAACTGACAAAAATGCCTTATTATCACTGGACCACCACCCAGATGTCTGCTTGCTACAAGTAAATTTTCTTCTGCTTGCTAAAAGTCAATGGAATTGGTGGGTCTCTTAATAGAACTGTGAGACTTCAAGTGATGGCGAGAAAGGCGGTTGTTTTTAATGCGGAACAGTTTTCCGATGCAGCAAAGGAGTCTTCGGTCGAAATTGAAGCTCTTTGTAAAGAAACGGATTTAGACACAATTTTTTCAAAGTGAAATAAAAACCAGGTTTTCTTTCCAAATGAAACAGGACATCGAAAGGGATGGTCAAAATCACATTTACTCACTAGTCAAAAAAAAAAGGATTTTACAGCCTTGTAATCAAAATCCTAATGAAAATTATTAAAAATGTGTTAAAAATGATAAAAACAATATCGACATATTATATGTAGTTGCAAGTAATGCGAGTAACGAAATCTACGTAATGCGAGATCGTAAAGTTTTATGTTTTATTTAAATAAATGTTTATCTTTGATTTAATTTAGGTAACTATTAAAGAAGCTTGATTATTTGTGTCATTGTTTTGTTATTTTGTTAAAACAAATTAATTGTAAAATCAAAGGGATATCGATAAACATAAAAGGCGTAAAACCCCGTGTCCATTAGGGTGGATCGCGGTTGTATGAGTTTTTTTTATTTATTTCAAACGTAATGGGCTAGTGAAAAGTAGATGCTCTGCTTATTACTTTAATAGGAAATTAACTTATTTTTTTAAAGTTCTTAGTTTTAATACTGCCCCAAGCCTGTCAAACATCAACCATATTGTAATCTGTGGGCCACATTTTGGCAAAGATAACTATAATTTTGGTGTATCGTTGTAGTCTGCGTCTGATAATAGTTATAAAGACTAGGCTAGAATCGCGGAAAATCATGCCGGTATTTAACACAAAGAGAGATTACAAACTAATGTAAGCGTGCGAAATTTTGTCAATTTTCCAAGGTATTTTCTAAGATAAAAAGTCATGTTAATTGCAAGAAATGTGTACTACTAGATTATTTGTATCTTTTTTAATAATAAATAGATGATTTGAATATTATTATTTTCTTTTAATGGCCTTTAACACCGACTTAGAAATAAGTACACTGTGAATGATTCGCAGTAATGTGCTTTGTTACATTGTTACCAAGTCTTGAATATAGATAGCGTAAGTTTTCAAATTTACGACCAGATTGTTATGAATAGCGGCTACAAAGTAATGCGAGTCACCGTGGATTTACCCGTAGGTATAGTACCCGTGCGAAGCTCGTCGTAGATCGTAGTATTAGTGAGATCGTGTCATAGTCATAGTCATAGTCATAGTATTTATTCAGAAACAATACAGGTATTGTGTTTGAAATACAATATTAAAACTAACATTAAAATATAAAGAAATAAAATATGAAAATAAAGCCTTAACATTAAACACACACTTATGAGCAATATACCAATAAAAAAAGAAACAGAAAAGACGAAAACTTGTAAAAATAAGTGCCTATACAAATTCAAAAATCTCATCCACGGTGTAGAAACATCCTCTCAATAAAAAGTTCTTCAACTGTCTATGAAACAACAAGTTATCCGTAATGATTTTCAATTCTGTTGGCAACCGATTGTATAGCTGTATGGCTTGATGACCAGCGGAATGCGCTATGACTTTGAGTCTGGGACATATCTTGATTTTAATGTTTTTGGTGCGCGTGAGTAGCCGAACGCATCGATCTTCATGAGACTCATTCTTTACTAACTTTGTCAGCAGTACCAAGACATACAAGCTGGGCACTGTAAGAATACCTAGTTCTTTAAAATAGTGTCTACACGACTCCCATGGAGGTATGCGGAATATAGTACGCACAGCTCTCTTTTGTATAACAAGAGCTCTGTTGATGTTATATTGGTAACTGTTACCCCAAAGTTTAACGCTATATCTTAGCTTAGATTCTATCAGAGCGTAATATACTGTTCTAAGCTGATCGATCCCCATGACCTCCCTAAGACACCGTAAGGCATAGCACGCTGATGCAACAGAGCTTTCGACCACCTCCAGCTCATGTTTCCAATTTAAGTAGGAATCAATATGTACGCCAAGACATTTTACATGGTCTGCTACATCTATGACAGTTCCATTTATAACGACTTCAAGTTTATCTGTCTTCTTAGTGTTATATTTAAACAACAATAATTTTGTTTTAAGAGTATTGATACGCAAATTATTTTTAGAGAACCAGTCACTGAAGGCAAGAACTGCTTTGCAAGTAATCTTATTTAACTCGTCAATACTGTCAGCACAAACAGTCGCATTGGTATCATCTGCATATACAGTTAATTTGCAATTTTTTATTATATTATGAATGAAGAGTATGAGGTCGTTTGTAAATACAAGAAACAGTAAAGGGCCCAGAATTGACCCCTGAGGAACACCTCGTTTAACTGGAACTAATGCGGAATTTACAGTATTTTCGTAATTATTTTTTACATCAGGTATTTCAATAAATTGTTTTCTATTTCGAAGATAACTTAAAAGTAGCCCTTTGGCGTTGCCCCTTATCCCATAAAAATCGAGTTTTTCAATAAGAATTGTATGGTCGACTAGATCAAAAGCGGAGCTTAGGTCAATAAAAAGACTCGCTACCCTTTTCCCTTTATTAAGCTCCGTCACAATATCATTTACAAGGCAGTCTATAGCATCCGTGGTACCTAGGTTTTTCTGGAATCCAAATTGCCGGGGGCTGATTATGTCATGCAGTATAAAATGATTTAAGAGCCGTGATTTTATTAGTTTTTCAAAAATTTTTGATATAACAGGTAGTAGTGATATCGGTCGGTAATTTTTAAGTTCAGATTTTGATCCTTTTTTATGAATAGGTAGAATTCTAGCGATTTTCAGTTGTTCAGGAAAAATTGCCATTTCGAAACATTTATTGAAGAAAGAAGCTAATGGCCCCGCCAGCAGGTCTATACAATCTTTTACAATAGAGATCGGTATTTCGTCAAAACCACAAGACTTTTTGTTCTGCATACTGTGTACAATTTTTAGTATTTCGATGGGAGTAACCATATGAAAAGATATGTCCTTAAATGGTCTTTTGTCGGATTGTTTCAAGATAGAAATAGCGGAAGGCAAGTTACCCGTGTTAATATCATTACTGTGATCAAAGCCTACGGAAAACAAGTTAGCCACGTCTTGAGGATTTTCATAAACCTTATTATCTTCCTTCAGTATAAAATTGCAATGTTTAGGTTTTAGAGATTTGCTCCGATGTTTGTTAACAATATCCCATATGACTTTAGCTGAGCCTTTGGCGTTACTTATTTCTGATTGAATTGAAACCCTTTTTGCATATCGGACGACTCTTCTAAATATTGTTATATATTTTTGGCTGTAATCTAATAAAGATTGATCACACGTGTCCTTATTTAAATTAGTCAGAACACGCTTCATTTTGCTAGATACTTTTATGCCCTTTGTTATCCATTTAATTCTAGAATCTTTTATTAATTTAATTTTTTTCCCTAGTTTTCCTAAAACTTTCTCGGAAGAGTTCTAAGAACTTATCCAGAAATTCATTTATGCTCAAATTATCCCAATTAAAAGCTTTCAACCTAAACCTCAATGCTTGGAGACTATTCCTGTCACTTACAAATCTCTTTTCCCTGATCACAAAGAGTTTTTTTAGGTCATTCCTTTTTATAGTATCTGCAACCAGGTCACAAAAGATAGCAGCATGTCCGTCAGCTAATCCGTTGTGATCAATTTTAGTAGAAAGAATGGAATCCGAAGGTAAATTCGTTATGAAGTTATCGATGCAAGATTCAGAATTGTTTCTTATAAAGGTCACGCCATCAATAAGATGCCTAAAATTATACGAGTTTAACAGACTTAGAAAATCATTACGTTGTTTGTTATCAGTAATCAAATTAATATTGAAGTCACCACAGATAATAGCTTTTTTATTAAAAAGATGCTCTAATAGTAATTCCAACTTTTGCAAGAAAATATCAAAATTATGTAAGTATGGAGCTCTATAGCAACAACAAAGGTGCACATTTGTCTGTATATCTCTTACTCCACAAATTTCAAATCCATCAGATAGATACAATTTGTCGCTGTGTGCTGCATGATTTCCGATTTGAATGAAAAAAATTAAGGATATGCTTCATGGAGGCAGAAGTGCTGTTCCACCACCAGTTTTCTTATTTATATTTTAATTTCCTGGTTTTGCTCATTCAAAGATAATGGAGAACCATTAAAAAAATGTTAGTTAAGATTTTCAACACAATTTTTATTGTTACTGAAATAAATAAAATTACATTATCGGACTATTTAGTAAGTGCTTAAATTGATGTAATTAATTAGTTAACAAATAGTCAAATTCAAATTACTGTTAAATTGTATGCCAATGCTAGACCAACGTGTACTGGTTTTCCCTTATAGTAACCCTCAATGAAGACACCAAACTGTCTTTTATCATTTATTGTATGTGAAAAAATTCACATCGCGAAGATATTGCGACACGGATATAAACCGCCCTCATAAATAGCGTATTTTTTAGTCGACGTGATTGTACCTTAGCCCTTTGAACAGCT
This sequence comes from Thaumatotibia leucotreta, assembly GCA_025490895.1. NCBI lineage: Eukaryota > Metazoa > Arthropoda > Insecta > Lepidoptera > Tortricidae > Thaumatotibia > Thaumatotibia leucotreta. The sequence continues at coordinate 26,552 of JALPQI010005035.1, read as the reverse complement.
AAAACCTAGTGTTCGTGTGACTTGTGCTGTCATGCCCACCATGCCAGCAATCTATGTATAAAGTGATTATGATGGATGATGTCAAAGCTCTGCAAAGATATTGACTGATTTTCACGCGAAAGCGTTCAAAACTTAAACCATTCTCTTTCCTCAGACAACTCATCTACAACTACCCGGAGCAGTTATTCGCTGATGCGGGAGTAATGGCCATCGAGCACGCGGATTTCGACGGCATCGAGCGGCTCGCCCTTGTCACCGGCGGAGAGATCGTCTCGACCTTCGACTCGCCTGACAAAGTCAAGCTGGGACATTGTAAAGTCATTGAACAGGTTAGATTGCGGTTTTCTTAAGTCTGTATAACTTATCGGGGCACTTGTCTTTTATGATTTGATGGTAACTGTAGTGGAAGCAGAAAGTTGTCTTCTTAAACCAAACGAGAATTGTAAATTAACCAGGGTGCTTAGACAAGTTGCCAATCGCTAGCGCTTAATCGTCAATCGTAAACGAAAGGCAGCAAATTGTCTTTGTCGCACTAATAGGAAAGAGTGACAGAGAGGGAAAATTACGATACGCTAGTAAGCGTTAGCGATCGGCAACTTGGCTAATCATCCAGGGATCGGAGACCGATTTTTTCTCCATACAAATGAACGGTTCTAATTTCGTTATTTTCCTTTCTTCGGTAAATAAATTCTTTGTAAAAATATGATGATGCTAATATATTGAGTACTACATAAAGAGTAAAATATTTTGAAATATTGAGCTATTTAGAGTTTTTTTTTTTCAAAAAATCGGTTCCTATCTCTGATGTCGACACAGTGAGAGTTGCCTTGCAGAAAAATTGCTGCACTAAGTAAACTGCAGTTTCTAGAGCTGAGCGTGGCGTTAGCTTAGCTGCTTGATGTCTATATTTCGACATACTCGAAGGGTGTGTTCCGTGTGTTGCACCAAACCATTCAGTCAATGTTAAATCTTTCGCTAAACTTTACTGTATGAAAAATTTCATAGTAATCTGTTGAGTAATATTGATAAATCTCTTAACCTCGTAAGACCCAATGTACATAGTTGTTGCAATCCAATTTGAATCTTTCATGAACCAATTAAAGTAGAATTTCTATTGTTTGATTGCTTTTTTAAACAAACGAAATTCTTAACAATTTACATATGTATAGAACAAGGTTCAAATTAAAAATAGGAAAAGTAACTATCAAGGAAGGGTACCCAACTGTCCGACTCCGATTTGATTAATTTTGATATATGATAATAGAGTAGTCTAAAATAACGGATACGTATGTTTTTTTAGCTGCGCAAACTCAGCCTGTTAGGAGAAAATGGCCTTCAAAGTACTGAAAATTTACCAAAGCTTTTAATTTCTGAGAAGAGTTTTGTTCAAAAAAATTGATAATTAATTACGGGTTTCGTTCGTGGAGCCGGCCGCTCGAGTGTCTACTTAGGCCATTAGGAAGTGAGTGTCGCTACGACAAAATTTATGAAACTTTGACATGTGTTTTATTATATAAAAAATGAGTTTGTCGTGAAATGACAAAACACGTCCCCATTCTTTATTCATGTTCTCCAACATATAACGAAACCCGTAATTAATTATCAATTTTTTTGAACAAAACTCTTCTTAGAAATTAGAAGGTTTGGTCAATTTTCAGTACTTTGAAGGCCATTTTCTCCTAACAGGTTGAGTTTGGGCAGCTAAAAAAAAAATACGTGTCCGTTATTTTAGACTACTCTATAACATATAATCAAAACTAATCAAATCGGAGTCGATCAGTTGGGTACGTAGGATGCCCTGAAAATTTCGGGAATTTAATACTTAGGAACGTATATTTGACATGTGTTATACCTCTTTCTTACAAGCATAGTCTCATTATTCCAAAACACTGGCCACTTAGAAAAAAAAACAATGTCCGATTTTCAATTGTTTTTTAAAGTCGTTGAGTCGCTGGTGAAAATGGAGCTGTCCCGCGAAAGTTTTAGAGCAATGATTTATTATGACTTTAAAAGTGGATTAACACAACAACAATGTGGAGACCGATTAACTATTGCTTTTAGTAGTGAAGCACCTTCAAAGACGACCATATACAGGTGGTATTCGGAATTCCAACGTGGCCGTGTGTCTCTTGCGGATGACGTACGTGAGGGTCGACCGAAAACGGCCGTTACCGATCAAAACATCGATGTTGTTCGCCAACTGATAAAGGAAGATAGGCATGTTACATATCGGGAGATTCAGGAGGCTTTAGGCATTGGAATGAGTCAGGTACAAGTTATTTTACAACAAGAGTTGGGCGTGCGGAAGTTATTTTCCCGGTGGATTCCTCACTTGTTATCTGACGACCAGAAAACGGTACGTGTCAATTGGTGCCGCAAAACTTTAAAAAGATTTAATGGAGGAAGCTCAAATGCCGTTTTTAGTATTGTGTCAGGTGACGAATCATGGATTTACGCATATGAGCCTGAATCGAAAAACCAATCTCGAGTTTGGGTTTACGAAGACGAACCGAAGCCGACAAAAGTTGTTCGTTCTCGCAGCACGATCAAAAAAATGGTAGCCACGTTTGTCTCCAAATCGGGTCACGTGGCGACTATCGCTCTTGAAGATCGAAGAACTATCAATGCCGATTGGTATATAGGCGTTTGTTTACCGATTGTTTTTGCTGAACTGCGAAAAACTAACCCTAACCGCCGTATTATACTACACCATGATAATGCCAGCCCTCACACCGCTCAGAAAACAGACGACTATCTGAAGGGCGAAAACGTCGAATTACTGGACCATCCTACGTACAGCCCCGACCTAAGGCACTGGTCTCACCGCGAGCTACTAAGCTATGAACTATCGGCTATAAACACAAACAAAAGATACGCACTCCCGTGTAAATAAACGAGACACGGCGATACTCGCCCGGCTTTGATAGTTGATAGCTGGGCGAGTATCGCCGTGTCTCTTTTATTTACACGGCAGTGCGTATCTTTTGTTCGTGTTTATAGCCGATAGTTCATAGCTTAGTAGCTCGCGGTGAGACTAGTGCCTAAGTCCCAACGATTTTTTTACTTTCCCGAAAATAAAGAATCGGTTGCGTGGTCAGCGTTTTCAGACCGCGGAAGAAGCAGTCGACGCTTATAAAATGGCCATTTTGTCAACCCCCACTTCAGACTTCAATAACTGTTTTAAAAACTGGTTTCAGAGAATGAAAAAGTGTATTAAACACAAAGGAGAATACTTTGAAAAACAATAAAAGTACTTTTATTTCATTAAAATGCGTATTTTTTCCGATTCCCGAAACTTTCAGGGCAACCTACGTACCCTTCCTTGCGCTTTACGAGGTTAACCATGGTTGGTGCCACAGGCCCAAAGTATACCCCCGTTAAATATATTAAGACGGCGGTTTTGAAAGACAAAGAAAATCTATAGCTTTTCTCCGGATTTTCAGCACATTTCCCTTTCCAATGTTTTGCAACCTTCTTATCTTATCTTATTTGCGGGGCCCTTACGGATACACTTCGACCCATTGGGATGTTTTGTGTAATTGCCCCCTGTTTCGCCTACCCCAGGGATTGTTCTATCTACTCAATATGTTTGAGGATGGACCCTAGCGGTAGCGTTTTGATCTTCGGTTCTAGATAACTAGTTCCGAAGTCTTTCTTGTCTGGCGAGGGCATGACATTCGCACATCAAGTGTTTCATTGTCTCTTCTTCTTCGCCACACATTCTACAGTCTATGCTGCAACCTTCACTGTCCAGGTTTTGATCGGCGACGAGTGCCTGATCCGTTTCTCGGGCGTGGAGCTAGGCGCGGCCTGCACGGTGGTCATCCGCGGCGCCACGCAGCAGGTCATCGACGAGGCCGAGCGCTCGCTGCACGACGCTCTGTGCGTGCTCGCCGCCACTGTGCGCGAGCCTAAGGTCATCTATGGCGGAGGTCAGTACAACCTTCACTGTCCAGTGTTGATCGGCGACGAGTGCCTGATCCGTTTCTCGGGCGTGGAGCTAGGCGCGGCCTGCACGGTGGTCATCCGCGGCGCCACGCAGCAGGTCATCGACGAGGCCGAGCGCTCGCTGCACGACGCTCTGTGCGTGCTCGCTGCGACTGTGCGCGAGCCTAAGGTCATCTATGGCGGAGGTCAGTAGTACAACCTTCACTGTCCAGTGTTGATCGGCGACGAGTGCCTGATCCGTTTCTCGGGCGTGGAGCTAGGCGCGGCCTGCACGGTGGTCATCCGCGGCGCCACGCAGCAGGTCATCGACGAGGCCGAGCGCTCGCTGCACGACGCTCTGTGCGTGCTCGCTGCGACTGTGCGCGAGCCTAAGGTCATCTATGGCGGAGGTCAGTAGTACAACCTTCACTGTCCAGTGTTGATCGGCGACGAGTGCCTGATCCGTTTCTCGGGCGTGGAGCTAGGCGCGGCCTGCACGGTGGTCATCCGCGGCGCCACGCAGCAGGTCATCGACGAGGCCGAGCGCTCGCTGCACGACGCTCTGTGCGTGCTCGCCGCCACTGTGCGTGAGCCTAAGGTCATCTATGGCGGAGGTCAGTACAACCTTCACTGTCCAGTGTTGATCGGCGACGAGTGCCTGATCCGTTTCTCGGGCGTGGAGCTAGGCGCGGCCTGCACGGTGGTCATCCGCGGCGCCACGCAGCAGGTCATCGACGAGGCCGAGCGCTCGCTTCACGACGCTCTGTGCGTGCTCGCCGCCACTGTGCGCGAGCCTAAGGTCATCTATGGCGGAGGTCAGTACAACCTTCACTGTCCAGTGTTAATCGGCGACGAGTGCCTGATCCGTTTCTCGGGCGTGGAGCTAGGCGCGGCCTGCACGGTGGTCATCCGCGGCGCCACGCAGCAGGTCATCGACGAGGCCGAGCGCTCGCTGCACGACGCTCTGTGCGTGCTCGCTGCGACTGTGCGCGAGCCTAAGGTCATCTATGGCGGAGGTCAGTAGTACAACCTTCACTGTCCAGTGTTGATCGGCGACGAGTGCCTGATCCGTTTCTCGGGCGTGGAGCTAGGCGCGGCCTGCACGGTGGTCATCCGCGGCGCCACGCAGCAGGTCATCGACGAGGCCGAGCGCTCGCTGCACGACGCTCTGTGCGTGCTCGCTGCGACTGTGCGCGAGCCTAAGGTCATCTATGGCGGAGGTCAGTAGTACAACCTTCACTGTCCAGTGTTGATCGGCGACGAGTGCCTGATCCGTTTCTCGGGCGTGGAGCTAGGCGCGGCCTGCACGGTGGTCATCCGCGGCGCCACGCAGCAGGTCATCGACGAGGCCGAGCGCTCGCTGCACGACGCTCTGTGCGTGCTCGCTGCGACTGTGCGCGAGCCTAAGGTCATCTATGGCGGAGGTCAGTAGTACAACCTTCACTGTCCAGTGTTGATCGGCGACGAGTGCCTGATCCGTTTCTCGGGCGTGGAGCTAGGCGCGGCCTGCACGGTGGTCATCCGCGGCGCCACGCAGCAGGTCATCGACGAGGCCGAGCGCTCGCTGCACGACGCTCTGTGCGTGCTCGCTGCGACTGTGCGCGAGCCTAAGGTCATCTATGGCGGAGGTCAGTAGTACAACCTTCACTGTCCAGTGTTGATCGGCGACGAGTGCCTGATCCGTTTCTCGGGCGTGGAGCTAGGCGCGGCCTGCACGGTGGTCATCCGCGGCGCCACGCAGCAGGTCATCGACGAGGCCGAGCGCTCGCTGCACGACGCTCTGTGCGTGCTCGCTGCGACTGTGCGCGAGCCTAAGGTCATCTATGGCGGAGGTCAGTAGTACAACCTTCACTGTCCAGTGTTGATCGGCGACGAGTGCCTGATCCGTTTCTCGGGCGTGGAGCTAGGCGCGGCCTGCACGGTGGTCATCCGCGGCGCCACGCAGCAGGTCATCGACGAGGCCGAGCGCTCGCTGCACGACGCTCTGTGCGTGCTCGCCGCCACTGTGCGCGAGCCTAAGGTCATCTATGGCGGAGGTCAGTAGGACGAATACTATTTTAAACTAATTAAACGCCAAAAAAAAGCATGTTACTCAATGCCTTTTCAATATTAATAATACCTCTATGAGTACGTTTAAAATTGCTTTATACCAACTATAAGATTAATGTAGTGTAGCTAGTCTAATATCCCTCTATTCTTCAAATTCGTCACGAAATTAGCGATGGTGTGTAGATCTTTTTTAGTTTTTTTTTTCAGATTTAAGCCACCAGGAGAATAACGTTTTGTTCTAACTTGCTATGAAATGTTGACATTATTATGTACGTCACATTGGACTCGGAAAGTTTCAGAAAAACACTATACTTGCTTCACCTAACTCAACTTAGTCGGCTTTGTATTTCTATTCGCATATGTACATACGCAGTAACGCAGCCTGCAGTAATGTACAAAATGTTGACCGTCGTACGTACTGAATAAGTTATTCATAAAGGTGTCCTAACTTAACATGCCGCTGAGTATTGTTTGTCCATCTTGCTCTTATAGACATATTGATAAGACCGAAAGGGACAAACAATACTTAGCGGCTTGTCAAGTTACGCGGTGTACTAGGTGAGCGATTCGCTTACGAACGCGAAGCGACAAGACGCGACGCGATAAAATCAAATAGCCGTCAGACAAGTGTCCTACGTGACCAACCCCTGCGCGGGCGATGCGACGGGACGCGAAGCGAACGCGATCAGTTTGTTTGATATTTTCGCGCGATCGTGACGCGGCGCCCGAATAGTGTGTCATTTTGTTTATTGATAATGTCCGATCGATAGGACTTTTTGCGTGCACGTAGGACAAGACCATCGCATCGCATACTTCGTCGCATCGAATCGCGTCGCAAATCTCGTCACTTTGAATCGCCTACGTAGGACATAGCATTAGGAGAAGTTTATGTTTAAGGGGGATAGTATTTAAACTCATAACCTATACAGGTGCGAGCGAGATGCTGATGGCGGAGGCGGTGTCGGCGGCGGCGGCGCGCACGGCGGGCAAGGAGGCCGCCGCCGCCGAGGCCTTCGCCGTGGCGCTGCGCCGCCTGCCCGCCGCCGTGGCCGACAACGCCGGCTACGACAGCGCCGACCTCATCGCGCGTCTGCGCGCCCGCCACGCGCAGGGCGACTCCACTAGCGGCCTGGGTGAGTATAATGCGTTACTGTGTCGCATCCCTTCGCCGTGGCGCTGCGCCGCCTGCCCGCCGCCGTGGCCGACAACGCCGGCTACGACAGCGCCGACCTCATCGCGCGTCTGCGCGCCCGCCACGCGCAGGGCGACTCCACTAGCGGCCTGGGTGAGTATAATGCGTTACTGTGTCGCATCCCTTCGCCGTGGCGCTGCGCCGCCTGCCCGCCGCCGTGGCCGACAACGCCGGCTACGACAGCGCCGACCTCATCGCGCGTCTGCGCGCCCGCCACGCGCAGGGCGACTCCACTAGCGGCCTGGGTGAGTATAATGCGTTACTGTGTCGCATCCCTTCGCCGTGGCGCTGCGCCGCCTGCCCGCCGCCGTGGCCGACAACGCCGGCTACGACAGCGCCGACCTCATCGCGCGTCTGCGCGCCCGCCACGCGCAGGGCGACTCCACTAGCGGCCTGGGTGAGTATAATGCGTTACTGTGTCGCATCCCTTCGCCGTGGCGCTGCGCCGCCTGCCCGCCGCCGTGGCCGACAACGCCGGCTACGACAGCGCCGACCTCATCGCGCGTCTGCGCGCCCGCCACGCGCAGGGCGACTCCACTAGCGGCCTGGGTGAGTATAATGCGTTACTGTGTCGCATCCCTTCGCCGTGGCGCTGCGCCGCCTGCCCGCCGCCGTGGCCGACAACGCCGGCTACGACAGCGCCGACCTCATCGCGCGTCTGCGCGCCCGCCACGCGCAGGGCGACTCCACTAGCGGCCTGGGTGAGTATAATGCGTTACTGTGTCGCATCCCTTCGCCGTGGCGCTGCGCCGCCTGCCCGCCGCCGTGGCCGACAACGCCGGCTACGACAGCGCCGACCTCATCGCGCGTCTGCGCGCCCGCCACGCGCAGGGCGACTCCACTAGCGGCCTGGGTGAGTATAATGCGTTACTGTGTCGCATCCCTTCGCCGTGGCGCTGCGCCGCCTGCCCGCCGCCGTGGCCGACAACGCCGGCTACGACAGCGCCGACCTCATCGCGCGTCTGCGCGCCCGCCACGCGCAGGGCGACTCCACTAGCGGCCTGGGTGAGTATAATGCGTTACTGTGTCGCATCCCTTCGCCGTGGCGCTGCGCCGCCTGCCCGCCGCCGTGGCCGACAACGCCGGCTACGACAGCGCCGACCTCATCGCGCGTCTGCGCGCCCGCCACGCGCAGGGCGACTCCACTAGCGGCCTGGGTGAGTATAATGCGTTACTGTGTCGCATCCCTTCGCCGTGGCGCTGCGCCGCCTGCCCGCCGCCGTCGCCGACAACGCCGGCTACGACAGCGCCGACCTCATCGCGCGTCTGCGCGCCCGCCACGCGCAGGGCGACTCCACTAGCGGCCTGGGTGAGTATAATGCGTTACTGTGTCGCATCCTTTCGCATCCGTACGTCTATTGCACAAGTTTCAGTTATCTACAGTAATCGGTTTTTTGGATTCACCCTCGCGGGATTTCGCGTATAAATAATTACGGGCGTGGCTATAAAAAAAAAAATACTATTATATTACATTATGAACAGTAACATGTCAAATTGCATGGAAATACGTGTAAATAATTAAAGTTTTTTTTTCAAGTTACTATAGGAGACCCGCCGGGTGAATCCAAAAAACCGATCACTGGTTATCAATCTTCAATCTGGTTAAGATGATGTACACTCAGCTGCGCTGTACATGAAATACAGCGTGTACGGTGAAGGAATTAATTAGCCGAGTCAACACCGAAAGAACCGCCTCTTGCGGGAATAGTCGCTTGGTCTGTATAGCCACTTCTCGCAATAGGCATTTGGCCGCTCGTGCCTTTGATTGACCAAGCTGCATGGCGCGACAATTTTGCTCAATGGCGGCTCGTTTATTATGGACCCGATGGATTTACACTATGACTAGGATCATAAATAAATTTTCCTGACTGTGGCTATGAAGTCGGCTACACACGTGATTTTGTGCGACAGTATAAACTTCCTGTCTTTTACTGTGTTGATAAAAGTGCGATGACATTGATAATGAGCGATGCTATTTCACGGCGACATACTGGCGCACCAATCATGTCTTAAAACTACAGTTCACTCCGAGCTGCGAGGTCACTGAATGAACTGTGCCAATGCAATAATCATCTAGATTTACATTTATTGAATCCCGCAATCATCAAAAATACTATAGCATCCAGTTTCTTTGCTTCCCAACCCGCAGAAGATGAATAGGTATTTGCCTATACGTAACCATTGTTGTTCCTTTTGTTTCATTTTCCTACATTGTGTCTGCCTGATTTTTCTTATGTCTTTAGCATTGGTATAATTCTGTTTCTTGTATTCTTGTATCCTATATGTGAAAACCTGTAATTGGCTTTGCTGTTACATATTGAACATAACCTGTATTTGTTATTGTTAGCTGTTGGTTTTCTGAATAAATAAAATAAAATAAAGTAACTTTTATCCTCAGACATGAACAACGGCGTCGTCGGTGACATGAAGAAACTCGGCGTGACCGAGTCGTACGTCGTCAAGCGGCAGGTTCTCGTGTCGGCCGCCGAAGCCGCCGAGATGATTCTCCGCGTCGACAACATTCTCAAGTCCGCGCCGCGCCGCCGCGGACCCGACCACCGCCCGTGCTAAACTTATCTGAAGGCTATTCATTCGATTCCTGGGTGCTTAGCCAAGATGCCAATCGCTAGCGCTTAGTAGCGTACAGATGTAGTGAGAAATGACTTGCCTTCGGAAACGTTCGTCAACGTCATGCTGTTTCAGTCTATCTCACTGAGACTGACAGTAATAGCCAGTGGTCGGATATCCCGGTGCAACACCAGGGGATACCAAGTAGAAAAGTTAATATGGATATGACCTAAATACCCGGGTTTAGTTTGAAAAAAAAATTATAGATTTGATAGGTATACTTAAAAAGGCAGCTCAAATTGCGAACATAAACGAAATCTTTGGGCGTTTTCACAAACCGTTGTTCAAAACACTTTTTTTTTTATTCGGACAAATTTGGGCTTGTTCGACTCAGGATCACGAGCTCTTTTAATTCTGAAGTGTCTCTTTACAAATTTGCTCCACTGACATTCGTAGAAGTGGAAAGGACTTTTTCGGCGTACAAATAGATTTTAGATGTGAAAAGGAATCGATTGAAAATAGAGAAAATAATTTTATGCTATTTTAACTTTATAGAACCTAGTAAGCCATAATTCTTTCATAAAATACATATATTTACTCTAATGTGTCTGCATAGGTGTGTCAAGTCTTCATGCTTAAAAATGTTTGATTTTATGTTACATACACGAGGATGTTTAATCCGTAACCTGGTATATTTTTTCTAACTTAGTAATTGATGACCTCAGGAAGACCATGTACCATTCAGTGGTTATTGGATACAATTTTTCTTTAACTTTAAATTAATAAAATTTTGAGGTATCCGCGGGAGACCTCACCTAAAATGTTTAATTTAGGCTGGGTATGGATATTGTTTTAATCCTGATCACGGATTAAAATAATCGTGTATTATATGATACTTCTGTTTTTTTACGTTCGCAATTTCTAGAAGTGGAACCTATTGTGCCTTAGTAAAAAGCTTCTATTTTTAAAGCTAAACTCTTTTATTTAAGAATATTCATACTAAGAGGTTATTTGGTACTAAGGTCAATATTAAACAAAATTTATAACCTATCTTTTAAAATAATTGTCGAAATCGCATAATAATAAACGCTTGTATGTACATGCGCTTATTCTGCGTTACAAAATATTACTAAACTTTACTGGATGTAATTTTGTGGAATCCCGTGGTATATCCATATTAGTATAATGTTTGAGGTCATTCACCCCTTGTTGCACCGGGATATCCGACCACTAGTAATAGCTGTCATGACTTCAGTCAGACTCGGTGACACTGCCTGAAACAGCATGTGTTTACGAACGTTTCCGAAGGCAAGTAATTTCTCACTACACCTGTAACGTAGTTTTCCCTCTCTATTACTCTTTCATATTAGTGCGACAAAGACAGCTGCGATTGGCAACTTGGCTAAGCACCCTGAGTAGCCAAGTTGCCAATAGCTAGCGCAACGGAGACTTTATCGTATTAATAAAAAAAGTGTGTCAGAGAAAATGGCGATACGAGAACAACTAAGAACCAAGCCACACCAGATGCGTGTGCAGGGGCCTATTTCTCGAAAACTTGTAACTTGTAATACAAGCGGGAGTCCTTGGGCCTATTTCTCGAAAGCTTGTAACTTGTAATTACAAGCGTTTGAGAAACGGGCCCCTTATCTTATGAATAGTGTTAAAAAGAGACTTCCACTTGTATTACAAGTTACAAGCGTTCGAGAAACGGGCCCTAGGTCGTGCGCGTTGTAGCGTATGTGAATGTTATATTAGATGGAACACCGCTTTTCGTAGCGTGCACGCGTACCCGTCCAGCAAAACGGTGTGTCATCTACTATGACTTATACATAACTACTCACTTGCTTTGATTTTTGCGATAGACTCTATTTCTATGTAAAATAAGAGCGATGACATGTAACAAAAGCTACGTGAAGCATTGGATAAACTACACGCCACGCGCGCACGTGCTTGTGGCGTGTAGCGTATTATAGTTTTCCCTGACACACTTTTTTATTAGTGCGATAAAGACTGCGTTTCGTTACTACGATCAGTGCGACTGAGCGTTAGCGATTGGCATTTTGGCTACGCACCCTTAGACCCCACATTAGTATCTTGAGCGTCGGCGTAATAACTTCACAGCTTCGTTTCGACGGTTTTAATTTATGGTCTACACCGACTCATTATTATTACGTCATTTTCAAATGCGCGAATTTGAAACCAAAGTTGAAAATGAAATAATATCTTTTATATATAACGGGATATTGTGACTCTTCGTCCCAGCTTACAAAAAAAACCTATCATCCTCAGGGCACTGATGAAATGCGAGCCATCAGTTAGGTTAGACGCCACTGGAGTCTATAAACGCGTAGAACGTTAACGTAAAAAAGTTGCTAGTGTGGGCTGTCTTTTAATGTTGCGGCAATAAAGTCGTAAATACATGTAAAATGTGGAAGCCAATGAATAGGACTGTTTATCTCCAGGTAGTCATATGTCAGTGAGCTGGTGTGAAGTGAGCGGTATGTGTTAATTCATTTTTTATCATGGTTTTCTAGAGACACTAAAACCGTAGCGTCGCAGAATAGCTTCATGCAAATGTTTAAAACATCTCTTTCCTTTGGTTTTAGCTATCGAATCACACCTTAGAGCTAATAATTTTTATTTCGTGTGTAATTATTATTTATCGCTGCTTATTGATACGTTCCGACTAATGGAATATGTATTGCTCACTCCACATCAGTACTCGCCAAGTAAAGCTTTACCGATTGATGCGGTACTAATAGTTTTTTTAAGGTGTTGATATGTTGACGGCGTAAGCAGTTGACAAAATGATATGCAATGCGAACAATGTATGGATGTATTTAGTTAAAAATTGATAAATGTTGTATTTTTTTCGCATTTGTCTAAGTATGTCCGTACTTATTTTACTATACACTTAATATAAAGCTTGGTTTATGCTGATGCCAGTATTGTCAAAGTTCACTATTTTATTTCATGACTATTAGCTTCACACCGAAGGAATGAATAATCGACTTTAACTGATAAAATCGATTGAAATTCGGTACACAAAGATCGATCTATGATTTAGTTCTTTTATCGTGTCATGAGATTAAAATTGTGCGGCTCTTATATATATTTTTGTGTCGTTTATGGTCACAGATTTTATTTTACTAAATGTCCTCATAGCAGTGCTAGCGGAACTTTTCTTATAAGACTCTAAAAAACAATGTTTCACTAACATTATTGTTTTAGTTTTCCGGCCGCAGATGCCTTGATTTAATGATGTATGAATAAATATTTAATACCATTGATGATGTTGTTTTGATTTCTTCAAATCCATCAACGTCATAACCTTTATCTCTACACAACGAAAAAATCTATTAAAACAACTCTGATACTTACTATCCACATAACTGGTGATCTCCACTGAAGAAATAGTGCGTCTATAGGTTAAAAATAAAACCGTTTAAAGTAATTCTGATAACTTCTGACTGTTGTTTGTCTATTGTTAGAAAAGCACAAGGTGCTACTGTATTTGCATAAAAACAATTAACCGCTTATTTAAATTGCGACTCTATCACCCAAGCAATAAGATGCAATGTTAACCAATAGGGAAGAAAAGAACCCTGTTTATAAAAAAAACGTGTATTCCCTATGATTCCCAAACGTTGAATCTTATTGCTTGGGTGATAGTCGCAATTTAAATAAGCGGTTAATTGTTTTTTCACCACACTGCTCGTAAACACGCTGTTTGTCCTTCAATTTCAGAGCGCAAAACTGTGTTTTAATCTCTAGAGGTTAAAGTAATTTTTTTTTAATCTTCTGGATAGACTAAAGCAATAATTTATACGGCCTGAGAGTGCAATAAGCTTTTTGACGTTTGAACTAGACAGTACGTTCGAAAACTCAATAGTTTCAAACAGATTCATACACATGAACCTCTCATAATATTATATTCAAAATGCTAAAATCCAAATTAAATACCACATTTCGTTGTAAAAGGCTTTTAATTAAAAGTTCTAAAAATACGACAAATAAAAACAATAGGAAAATGAAAGTGTTGACACTGCAAATTTCAGAACGCATCCAAATATTTTTTTCTTTTAAAATTTAAACGAGTTCTGTCGTGTTTTGTTTTCTTTCACTCTTTTAGCATTGCCACGCCAAGATAATAATTTGAGGTTATTGTTTTATTATTTGTTGGTTCGTTTTTTTTTGGAAGTTGAGGACTTGCAAATAAATACCTTCTAATTTGTTATGTTTGAGTTTTATTTCGCATGTTTCCTCGCATTAGTGTGGTGAAAAATGTTGTGTTTCACTCGGCAGCAAAGCTTGTTCAACTCTCGTGCCTTAAAACCCTCGCATCGCTCAAGATTCCATTTTATGAACCACTCGCTGCGCTCGTGTTTCAAATTCTGGAATCTTTCGCTTGCTCGGGTTTCAATATTTGCACGAGAGTTAAACAATCACTTTGCTCCCTAGTAAAACAAATAACTATTATGCAAATACAGTAGCATCTTGCGATTTTCTAACAATAGACAAAGAACACGGTCAGAAGTTATCTGAATTACTATAACAACTACACTCGAGGGGAGGGGAATATCAAAAGCATGCGGAGGCGGGCCCGCACTCAGATCAGAGGGGCAACCGCGAACCACGAAAGAACTGTATGCTTAGCCAAGTTGCCAATCGCTAACGCTTAGTAGCGTAGCGTAGTTTTCCCTCTCTGTCACTTTTACATATTAGTGCGACAAAGACAGGTAGCTGCCTTTCGTTTACGATTGACGATTAAGCGTTAGCGATTGGCAACTTGGCTAAGCACCCTGTTGCCGCTCTCTCGCACTTGTAAATTTTAACGTAAATGTGACAAAGAGGCAACACGTCGATCGTGATTCGCGGTGGGCCTTCAGTGTGAACCGCTTCAACCGATCTCGCTGGAACGTAACCTTGTAGTTACCTATGGTAGCCCGGTCTGGATGTGTCCCGGATTTTCTCAGGCAGCCAACCCACCGGCTGCCCCATCGCTTTAACGTTCACTGTAGCATAAACCCTAAGACAAATTAAAAAAATCGGACCATGGGATCGGAATATCCATGGATCGGAATCGAACTTCGTTATCAAGGTAAACGTATGAGGTCAGTAGTCAGTACCTACTTAACTTACTCAATAGAAGACTTTCGAGAACTTTTTTATTAATTAAAGATACAGTCACGTCTAAAAATATGTATACAAAAACAAGGTTGCATAGATATGTAGTCATACATTGTATCAAAAATATGTATCTATTACTGACACCAAAAAATGTATCCATTAAACTATTTCAGTATTATGTAATCACAAAATGCTTCATACATTTTCATACTTAAATAAATTCCATTTAAATGTATTCACCTCGTAGTCAAAAATAAGTATACATGAATGGTTTCCGTTTACATGTAACCACACCAATTTTTCAAATATTTATATACCCCGTTTGATTCATAAATATGTGTTCAGACGGCAAAAACAAACCTTGCCTGACTGGCATAAAATCGTAAGTTGTATAATTAACTGATTTGACAATTCACGAAAACAGTGCAGACTTGTCACTGTATACATCTATCTCACGATTATTCTATGACGCACTTGACAGTCCAAATTTTTAGATTGAGCTCAGTTGTAAATATTGTGTATTTCAGTTTAGGGTCATTCACAGAAAATTGCCCTAAGCATTTTTTTGTTTTTATTTTAATAATATCAAGTTTTTTCTACTCAGTCAAAATCGGAACGGCATTTTGCAACTAACAGGAGAAATATGTCCCTAACATGTTATTCTCGCCATCACAAATATATATATTATCATTCAGGGTGCTCAAAAATATCTGAACATGCACTCTAATGTCTTGAAAATAGAGTCGTGTTCTCCTATATTTTCAAGAACCGAACCTATATTTTTATAATTGTCATCGAATTATATTGATAGACAGTTGTCTATCTTGAATTTATTATTTATTACCAGCACTTCAAACCCAAACTTCTTTATTTCGAATTGCCCTAAGAAAGTAATAAGAAAAAATAAAGATTTACAAGTGGTATTTACTTTATAATGCTTGACAAACAAAACATTTCTTCTCTCTTTCAGTTATAAAATAGTAGTTTTAATTTTAGTAACTAATATGAATAGTACATTGTGTATTAAGGGCGGTAAGTAAGAACGGCGCGCGGCGTGCGCCGCACCGCGCTAGTGCGACGTAATGTTGTATGAAAATCCTTGACAGCCTACTAGGACGTAATGACGCACCTACGGCGCGCATCGCCGCAGCGCATTGGCGCACTTACCAAACAGGTGTGATGAAATAGTACATTGTGCGTCAAGGGAGGTAAGTACGGAATTACTAATGAGAGTGTTAGAAGCCCGACGCCGTTAGGCGGAGGGCTTTTATGACTCGAGTTAGTATTCCACTTACCGACCGTGATGCATACAATGTTTTTCATCACACTTGTCAACCAAAAAATAAGTTTTAAGACATAATATTATTCAATGACGTACTGACGTTTCTATTACTCCCTAGGGAATTTCACTTTTCTATTACTCCCGCTACGCGCGCAAGCAATGGTGCGCTTAGACAGCAAGTGTGATGAAAATTATAATACCTATGAGTTTCATAAACAGCCACTACCTATTTGTAGCTTTAGATAGGTTCCATATTATAAAAGAAAGTCACTGGCCACATGGAAGAAACTTCATTTTAAAATCGATTACACTTAGACACGTCAAAACATCAAATCGTGTTTAGACCGAATATAGAGTTTAAACTTCCATCATATGTATCTCTCATGAACTACCGGGCAGATGGACGAGCAGGATGTGCTCTGTTCATCAGAGATCATATTCCTTTCTCTCAAATTCCCATCGATCTACATAACGCTAACTTTAACGGGGTTTGCGCGAGGGTGGGAGAAATCACCTTTCTTTCTTTATACATTCCTACACCTTCTTCCAATATCTTAAATGAATTAAACAAATTAATATCAACCCTTCCTCTCCCTATAATAATATTAGGTGACTTCAATATTCACCACCCATTATGGGGCTGTGATAGAAGTGACCTTCTAAGTAATCACCTCCTGAACATTCTAGACAGTAGAAATTTATGTTTACTCAATTCTGGATCTCCAACGCTACGCCCTCTTCCTAATCAATCGACCAGTGCGGTTGATCTGTCTTTATGCTCTCCTATACTAGCTCCTCAAATCACTTGGGAAGTGTTAAAATTCTCATATGGTAGTGACCACTTCCCTATCATCCTTACTTTGCCACTCCCGTCTTCAAAAAGGTCGATTATGAAACCCCTTTTAATCTATAATATTAATGGAGCAGATTGGGACAGTTATAGAAGATACTTAAATAGCGAAGTTGATGGCTTACCTCCTGTTTCCCTTAATCCTCCACAGCTTTGTTCTGATTCTCTGGTAGCAGCCATAAACTCTGCTGCGAAGAAAGCATTTCCTCTTAAAAATGCTGCAGTTGGTAAAGTTCCCTCTCCTCCGTGGTGGGATAAAGATTGCACCAATGCCATAAAGAAAAGAAAAAGTGCTGAACTCTCGTATGCACTGTGCATGTCAACTGAGAATTTTCAAAATCTTACGGCTGTTATGTCGGAAACAAGATCCTTACTTAAGAAAAAGAAGTCGGAAGGCTGGAAGTCCTTTTGCCTTTCTTTAAATCCTGCGACTCCAGATACTCTGGTGTGGAATAATATCCGTAGATTCAGGAATTCATCTATCTCCCGCAGCTGTCCTTATCCTTCTTCCCACCTCTGGGCGGAAGCTTTTCTTTCTAACTTAGCTCCTCCTTTCGCTCCAGATGTGTTGGACTCCCCCATAGGGCTCCTTAACAATGACTCGTCTGATCCCCTAGACCAGCCCTTTACCCACCAAGAGCTAATTAATGCTCTCGGATCAGTTAAAGACTCCACTCCTGGCTACGATGGCATCACTTACTCTTTTATCACCAAAGCAGGGACCCGCTTCCAAAAATATCTTTTAGACCTGTTTAATTGTATTTTACTCAAGGGTCACCCCCCTATTTCTTGGAAGCACCAGCTGGTAATGCCGATCTTAAAACCCTCAAAAGACCCTAATGACCCTAGATCGTATCGCCCCATTGCCCTTTCTTCGGTTCTAACTAAAAGCCTTGAACACCTTATTAAAAATAGACTCGAATGGTTTCTAGAAAGCCGCGAACTCTTCGGATCCTCCCAATTTGGCTTCCGAAAGGGTAAGAGCACTACCGACAGCTTAGGGATCTTTACTACTGATATCAGGCTTGCTTTCTCAAAGGGTGCCTCTGTGGTTGCCGCATTCTTAGATGTAGAAGGCGCTTATGACAACGTCCGACTCCCCATCCTCAGACAAAAACTTCGTAAACTGAATGTCCCATTGAAGTTGGCTACCCTCGTTGGTAATTTGCTCTCGGAACGTCAGATCACCTTCCGTGGAAGAGATCCTGATATCAAGCCGACAAGATTGTTATGGAAGGGACTGCCGCAGGGGTCAGTCCTGAGCCCTCTACTATATAACGTTTACACGTACGATTTAGAAATGTCGGCTGCTGATTGCCAGGTTTTACAATACGCAGATGATATTTTAATATATTCTGCAAATAAAAACATCAAAGCAGCTTGTGAAAATCTAAATACCTCGTTGAACTCTTTAAATTCATGGCTCTCTGAAAACGGGTTAACGCTTTCCCCCACTAAGAGTTGTGCGGTGATATTTTCTCGGAAAAGAATCCTCCCTCAAATCAGTATATCTATTAATCATCAGAAAATACCTATTCGTTCGGCATATAAATTCTTAGGAGTAACATTGGACTCAAAATTAAACGGTTCCGAGCATTTCGGCTATTTGAAAAAGAAATGTGAACGAAGGCTTAATACCCTGAGATGTCTGTCGGGAGTTTGGTGGGGAGCCCATCCAACTAGCCTCAGACTTCTCTATAATGCAACGGTAAGAAGCGTATTAGATTACGCTTCTTTCCTGTTGGAACCTGGAAATAAACAGGGACTGAGAGGATTGGATCTCATTCAAAACAGAGCATTAAGAATTGTTGCAGGAGCAATGAAATCTAGTCCTACCAACGCGCTACAGGTGGAATGCGCTGACCCACCTCTGAGCCTCCGCAGACAATTCCTTGCTGACAGGTATTTATTTCGTGCATTCCAATTCTCATATCATCCCCTTATCCACCGACTTTTTGATCTTAAGGCAGCTACAAGGTCCAATAAAAGCCCGCCATGTCTCGTGAAAAGCCTAATAAAATTCCAATTAATCAAAGACCCTGTCCACCACTCCCCATGTCTTCCTATCTTCCAACATAGCTATGAAGCTATAACGTTCTGCCCTCGAGTGATCCTTAATTTTGATATCTGCCATGATGATCCCCATTCTGATGAATATCTTCGACAGATCCTCTCACGTGAATGGCATGACTGGCATACTATCTATTGCGATGCTTCTAAGTTATCAGAAGAGGGATGTGTAGGAGTAGGCATCTTTCATTCCCAGTACAATATTGTCCAAAAAGTAAAATGTCCCCCAGAAACTTCTGTTTTCACTGGTGAGAGCATAGGAATTCTGAAAAGCGTGAATTACATCTTACTCTGTAAATTAAAAAAGACTATAATTTTTTCGGACTCCCGTAGTTGTTTGCAATCCTTGTTAGCCAATCCGTTTTCTATTCCTAATAATGATATCATTTTCCAAATCAAAAATAGCCTTATAACCTGCAAAAACCGAGGATTAAGAGTTTTTTTAATTTGGATACCAAGCCATTCAGGTATTGATGGCAATGAAAAGGCTGATCAGCTCGCCAAGGAAGCGGTGGTGGGTGGGGACAAAGTCCCTTTTAAAAACTATTCCCATGATCTAGCCCCCCTGGCTACCAAGGCTTTATACAAATCCTGGTCAGCTCTCTGGACTAGGTCAAGCAAAAAACGTGGTAAATCATTTTTCTTAATACAACCTAATATTCCAAAAAAACCGTGGTTTTCCAAACTTATAATGTGTAAACAATTTTGCTCCACAATAATAAGAATGAGGCTGGGGCACTGCTGCTCCCCATCACATTTGGCGAAAATTCACATTAAACATTGTGGCTACATATTTTTCAAATCTTATTATGTATACATACTTTTAGACGTGACTGTACAATCGTTCTGACTCACCTATGGCAATCTTACCGAAAGGGACATGATACTGAGTAGGGTCTAGGTAGTCCTAATTGACTGCGGTATATAAGTACCACGGTTTCTGTAAGGCGGAGATAACTACTTCCCCAGTTAGACGTTGGTCCAGATTTCATCGTGATGAGATTCACTGAACGTGCTATCTACCATACTAAGCGAGATAACTTAACACGTTCGACGCCGGTGACACAGCGTGTGTGACCACCAAAATCTGATTCCTATGCCAGTGACACACATACGTGATCAGAGTAACCTTATTCTTATGCCACTAGCATAAATCAAGTTCTTCCTATGCCAGCGCCATAGAAATACGAACGTTTTTGACACAAGTGCTTTGTCACTGGCATAAGAGTACAATCTGTTCAGTCACACATGCGTGTCAATGTCATGGGAGCAGTTCTATCAGATAATTTCGATCGACATAGTATTAGCACTTAGTGAAACAGTACTGGAGGCGAACGTGTTAATAATTCGCAGTTTCAGTATCCATACCTGTATTTTTGAACGTATGCTAAGGACATAGGTGACATACGTTACGTAACTACCTCAGATACGTATCTGCTATTAACTCGGCAACATTGATCGCATGACGCCTTTAGAATGGGATTCATAAGCAAACTCAAACTCTAAAGTACCACCATTTTTGGGACATATATGCTCGATTGGCATCAAAGTGAGATTTGTTATACCTAGTACCTAACGTGCAAAATGCGCTGTCCCGCCGTAACCGATTTACCAATTTTAGTATGTACATACCTAAGTCTAATAAGTTTCCGCCGAATTTGAAATTAAATTTTAATCGGGCTTGATCTAAACGTGTTCTGGTCAAACCCTAATAATAATGTATTATCTACATTTCAAAAGGTCTCCTTAAGTTGAGACTGCGTACCTACTGCGTAGGGACTTAGTTAAGTTTTGGTTAGTCTGACTCTCACCACACGCGCGCTCATATTTGTAATAATCTATAGGTAGGTACGTAAAAAATATATTTTCCCCTCACTAGCTCGTAAAGCGCTCGTTTATCGTTTAATACGAGCGGGTAAAAACGCTTTTTACACACTTGTGAATAAAGTAATTTGACATTGCTCTAATTCCTATAGCCCCCTATTGCCTAGTATAAGTGGATCTGTATGACCGTAGTAAACATGCGCAATCGGAGCTCACATGTTAAATTGGTCGTTCTCATGGGTGACTTTGTAAGCCATTGGCTATATTTAAGTTCCAGAAGTAACTCTATTCTACGATACGTTTCGACATTGAGTTTTAAATGGTTTCTTTAAGTTAATTTACATTTGGATGAGATTTGTAATCATATTTCCTCGCGATAGTGAGGGGAAAAAGGTTGTATTACACTTGGCGGCAAAGTTTGTTCAACTCTCGTGCCTTGAGACCTTCGCAATGCTCAAGATTCCAGTTTTTGAACCTTTCGCTAGCTCAGGTCTCAATATTGGCACGACAGTTAAACAACAACTTTGCCCCCTTGTATAATAAATAACTATTACAAGTATTTTCTTAACTTCTTATTTCTAACATGTTTTTTATTTAACATGAAACGCAGTACATACTTGCACATAAATGTTACTTTTGCTCAAAATATATGCAGCATTAAGCATGTGCTAGAAGATTATGCAGTACTTGCAAGGTTTGCCCTTTCATGCGCGTGCATATTTACCTGGTATGTCTTATTAGATTCTCCCTACCTATTCTTATACCAATATTCAATTTATATCAATACTTTAATGAAAAAGAAGAAAATATAGAGGTTTTACCTAATATTTGTACCTTCACCTTTTTGACGCCACGTCAAATATAAAAGCTGCCACTCACACGCCACGTCAAC
This sequence comes from Thaumatotibia leucotreta, assembly GCA_025490895.1. Classification (NCBI taxonomy): domain Eukaryota; kingdom Metazoa; phylum Arthropoda; class Insecta; order Lepidoptera; family Tortricidae; genus Thaumatotibia; species Thaumatotibia leucotreta. Next base: position 4,768 of record JALPQI010005035.1, on the reverse strand, counting down.
AAGATGTCAAAACTGAAATTGAATTTAAGCACATGCGTGTACTTAGTTCTATATTGCTCTGTGGACCAAGACTTATGGTCTTTGGCGTTGAACCTGCGGTGCCAATATATCAGTCGTTGGCGTCCAAAAGGTTAATCCAACCAGTAAACCCCCTTATTCATAAATAGAGTTTAATATGTATTAATAGTAGGTAAGTATTAACTATAAACCTGTCCCATAACCATAACACCCAAGGCGGCGCACAGTCAATTCCTGATTAATGTCACGTTGATTGTTACAATGAAACCCCTAACACGTTCGGTTGTAATGCTCAATTCTGATAATTATGAATGGCATGTAGTGTGCCCTAGCTGCATAGTTAATAATCCGCCATGAATTCACTACTGACGTCTAATTCATTAGTTACGTAGCAGTGACGGGCAGAATTCCAACGCCGTACCTTTGTAGCTAAATTATTTAGCTAATTGTATCACCGATTAATGTCGGAATCACTGCGGAAGGTAAAGGTCGGTTAGGTACCACTACCAATACCTAAATTTAAACAGGATGGCGCGTAAAATTAAATTGACTAAAAGCAGTATTTGTGTTTGAATTTTGGTTTCGTATTATTAGAATTGGCTGTAAGCAAGGTGATCAAACAATAACTGAATTTCCGTAGCCAAATCTCAACGGGCACTGCCATCGTAATGCAGTCCAGTGTTGAAACCGTGCAACCGTAGAAGTAAGAAAAAGCAAGAGAAAAATATTACATTTTGTGATTAAATTTACTTTTAGTCAATATACCTTTACCTTGAGGTCTTCAAAGGATAAAAAAATATTTGCTCGCAGCACGTTTGTGATCCAGTGGATGGTAACTATGCGCCAGTGAAATACGATCGCTTTCTTCATTGCATTTATACTAGCATGTTTAATTGCTCTCACCTTTCTCTTCAAAATAGACCAGATAAAAAGTCCGAAACTCACTGCACTGTAGAAATGACATGTGAAATTCGGTTTTCAGCTATTTTTGGTTCTTAATAGGTACGAGCTTTATAAGCTGGAGCTCAGTCTCGTTCTTATGTTTGCGGTCTACAACCTAAATATTTGCATGCCTAAGACTTCAATGCGATGTCCAAAACATATTTCCGATAATAAACCGCTATTACTTTGACACCAGACTTAATAAAATTTTCATCACACCTGTTCGGTAAGTGCGCCAATGCGCTGCGGCGATGCGCGCCGTAGGTGCGTCATTACACCCTAGTAGGCTGTCAAGGATTTTCATACAAGATTATGTCGCACTAGAACGGCGCGGCGCGCGCCGCGCCGCGAGCCGTGCCGCGCCGTGCTTTCTTTGATGAAAATTATAGTACATTGTGTATTTAGGGCGGTAAGTAAGAATTTGCGAACGAGTGTGAAGTCACACGAGTTCATAATTCTTGTACCGCCCGTGGTACACACAATGTTTTTCATCACACCTGTGATGTAAAAAAGTAAATAAAACGATATATTTTCACAAAACAACTCTAAAATGGTCTAAATCAGGGATGACTTAATTTCATCATTTTCATAAAAGAAATCTCGGCGCGGCGCGCGGCGTGCGCCGGACCGCGCTAGTGCGACGTAATGTTGTATGAAAATCCTTAACGGCCTACTAGGACGTAATGACGCACCTACGGCGCGCATCACCGCAGCGTATTGGCGCACTTACCGAACAGGTGTGATGAAAATAAAATTAAGTCATCCCTGATTTAGACCATTTTAGAGTAGTTTTGTGAAAATATATTGTTTTATTTACTTTTTTGCCTCATGTGGTGTCATCATTTGGTGTGATGAAAAACATTGTGTGTTACACGGGCGGTACAAGAATTATGAACTCGTGTGAAGTAAAGCCCGCGCCTTCGGAATGGGCTTTATAGTCCGATACGCGAAGCCTTGTTTTTATCCATAACTTTCGATATGTCGCAAGTGTAATTTCTGTTTTTTATCAATTAGATCACATCTAGTTTTCATGAGGAAAAATATTTTATAACAGATTGGAGTGGAGCTTTAGGTATAAAGTAGGTATTTGTAAACGACCTCTCTGAATCTGTTAAAAGATTATACAAGTGCATTTTCTTTGCACTATACCATTCTATTAAGCTATTTAGTCACTTTATGGGATTATCTAACGGTTTTACCAAGAGATGATTATCTCGTAAGTCAAAACAAAAGAAAAATTGGGTGGCTCACGGAAAAAACATAAAAGTGCTCTGTAATAACTTTTATGTGCTGAAAAGAAAACCAAGAAAGGGGCAGTTTTGATTTCTAACTAATTTCTCAGTAGCTTTATTTATAATTACAACTTAAAGTTTAAAAAAATTATATTCACGTGAAAAAAACACTTATAAATTTCCAAGTACGTTTGTTTGATGTAGTGACGTGTTAGTAATCGTTGAACAGAAAATATAACAAATTCATTAATAGCTTCGAATTGCGCAGTTTTATCACTCTTACGTGGAATTTAAACGGAGCGAGATTTACGCGAGAACTCCGCACGCCGTTACTTTCACACTCGTTCACAAATTCTTACTTACCGCCCTTAATACACAATGTACTATTACTTGATAATGATAACACTTCATATCGTTCACTCTGTACTCGTTTATAGTCCACTGCTTCGATACAGAGGGCCCACCGCCAAATACGAACATGGCGTCGTGGATCACTGTCAGATTTGCATAATCGCTAAAGGACAATGTAGCCAAAATGTCTTTATTATATTGCGTCTTTGTGACTAGGGTTTGCAATATTCGTCCAATTTTATTATTCGAATAATACGAATACTTCGATTTCCAGTATTCGAATATTCGAATTTTTCGAAGAAAACGAATATTATGGAAAAATAGTTAATTAATGTTTTAAAGGGATGTAATAGTAAAATATATGACGTAAAATGAAAGCGTTATAACCTCTCGAATCTCTCGATACAATAGACAGACTTCTATGGTACAGTCAAGTGCAAAAATAAGTATCGAAAGAATCCGCTCATAAATATGTTACGACGTTCTTATTACACAGAGTTAGAGTGCACTGTGACATATTTTTGAACATTTTTGTCACACCTTATTTTGTCTTTAACTGTACCTAAGAGGCAAGTATGGTCTGTAGCTTTTGAGCTGGCCTAGATTCAGTGTAAGAAGTTTAAAATTGTATCTCATATTTTTATCGCTTGATCACACATTGAGACTCACACACACTCAATCATTAGTATGTATAAAAACCTGTGTGCCAAAAATAATTCGTTATAAAAAAATACTAAATTTTTGTATATAATTCGTGATCATGAATCATTACCAAAACAAGAGGATTTTCGGTCTAAAATTTTATTTAAATCAAACTCAAAATTAAGTTGAATAAGATTGTTATAGCGTAAAAGTAAAAAAAAAACTTATTATTTGACAATTTTATTCATTAAAAAGCTGCTTAATTGTCTCGGGGAGTAAGTTAAACCTTATTCAAGGGGTAAGAGAACAAAAACTGTCCCGGTTGATAGTAAGTTAATTTGGTTTTATTTGAATGATATATTATAATCAATCATACATCGTAAACTGCGATCGAAATTCATTGAAGTACTAGGGTTGTTACTCAGTCAAGTCAAAGTCAAAAATAATTTATTGAGTAGGCTTAGCAATAAGCACTTTCGAATCGTCAGTTGTGCTACTTATACATACATTTATATGGCGGAATGTATTTAATTATCATTAATATTATTATGGAATTAAATTACACTTATCAAAGTCTAGGTAACCTAGCATACAGCACCTAGCGGGCAGCAGCGTCATCATAGTGGACACGTTACTGCGATGGCCAATCCGCTTGCCCAGCGTGGCGATTATGGGCATTTACCTCCTAATGCGTTTATACGCTTAATAGGAGAGGCTTACATCCAGCAGTGGACTATCAAAAGCTGAGGATGAGTCGTCCCTGGTGCAAAGGTACCCATCACACTGGCCGCGTTACCACGCTGCACGGCGACGGACAACCTTTGCACCAGGTACGAACCCGCGCGGGTGTCAGCTGTCCTCTGACTAATCCGACGTCCAACTTCCCTTATAAAGGCAATAGCCTCAGACCCCTAGCACCCAGTAGTCTCCACTGCGATGGGAACAAAATAATAACTGTTACAGAAGCCGCATACTTGTCCCGTTTTTTAGCGGCAGCAAAATCCGCAGCATCACCAGCTGTTCGCACTGTCCGACTGAGATGCGAGGCGGCTAAAGTGCTGACGCACGTGGCATCCCAGAGTAAGCAATCACTTGCCTTTCTGCCACGGCACCAAAGTTAATCCGTCGGGCCTTTTGCCGTCGGAACGACAAAGGCACGGAGGCTCCAGGGCACAAGGAATGTTGGCCGATACCAAAGCCCTTCGTACGATGTTATTTAAGGCGTGGTGATGTGGAAACCTTCCCAAACAACGACTACAACTCAACGCGTGATGGTCATTTGCCTCCACTATGGAGCCACAGATGCATTTATGAGGTAACCAAACATCGCAGCCCAAGCCCAGGCGGAGAACGACTGTCACCCGCAATGAGTCGTTGTCCAGGAGAGTTCCCAGATGAGGGGCAGGCAAAGCCTGCAACCACGCACCCGCTTCGACACACGACACCGACTTTAGTCTGGCCAAATCGACCCCCGCGGCTGCACTCATAAGCCGTGCCAGCGCGTCCTTAGCCCCCACATCGCCACTAAGTTATTAATATTTAAATTAACTTAATTGAATTAAACGTTGTTTAATCATTAAAAT
>JALPQI010005034.1:0-52848 GCA_025490895.1 Thaumatotibia leucotreta | reverse complement strand
AAAGCAAATTTGTTTTTCCGTTTTCTGCAAAAAAACATCGTAAAAGCTATAATGTTTCACGGTTTAATATACTCCAGAGCTGAGACCGAGTACTATCAGCTGTAAAAATATCTGCATCTAATAAATTAGGACCTTATATATTGTGGATGTATGTGATCTTTCATGTCCACTTGACGAGTTTTGTTAAACCGATTACCAGTGATACTTACTCGTCAAAGTTTAAATCAATACACTTCAGTCTTTTATTTAGGTATAGGTAACGTAGGTATTAACGGCTAGGTACACACACACACACACACACACATTTACTGTTGATTTTCTGAGCAGCAAAGTACATAGCTGTAAACATGGCATATTGTTTTAACATCCGCTTTCTAAATTTCGTGTGCGTTGATTGATGATGACTGGTTGACTGGTTTTTTTTATTATTATTAAGTAATATTACCTAAAAATATCGAAATATACTTATTATCGCATATTATATTGACCTCAGGCCTGCTACCTCCTTTAGCCGGCCGGTCTCGAACCTACTTTAATACGAAAATTTTTTCGTATTAAAGTAGGTTCGATGCCAAGAAAAACCAATTTTTTTTTGGATTTTTTTTATGCAGTGCTTCCCCATTCATGTCCCATAACTTTGGGACGCCCTGTATACTGAGTCGAAACGGCAACTAAAAGCGTGACAGAGTGGTATGAAACAAGACAACGAAAATAATTATGACACAAATTTAAACTTCCACGATTATCACTCATATTTTACCGAAAAACGGGTCTTAAACCTAAACGTTCTTCGCAAAATCCGCGCAGCTAGAAGGTGTTGATACATTTTCTCGCCAGTCTGCTTGCGACCACGGGTGTAACGTCATGCCCGAAACGTCAGGATAATATTCAACTAAATTTTACGCGATTAAGACCTGTTTGTCGTTAAAATATGAAATATGATTATTTTAGGTAAATCTACGTCTACCAAACAAAAGATAACATAACAAATATAAAAATATAGAATGCTGTATTTTAAACATAAATCCAACCCATACTGTCCAACACAAATAGTTCCAACCAATTACTTAACCCACCATATATAAACAAACGGTTTTCATACCACCCCGCCCACCGAACAGGGCGTGGCTCGGTCCCGCCCACCGAGCCTTAGTCCCGCCCAGCGACACTTCTAGACATTACCAGTTCGCCAGTGGGTGGTTGGTGCAAAGATGGCCACTATTTATGCGGCCATTTGGGAGAAATGGGCTTTCGTAACAAAAGGAAATATGGTATATACTATATAGGTGTTATGTGTCTTTTGTTTGTGGCTTGGGTTTGCGGACAAAGGAATTTGTTAAGCTTATAGTGTGAAGATATTTATGCAAGTAAATATAATTATTCAAAGAACCTGTCCTATGTACCTAACTAAATGTTAAGGCTAAGTAATTATATCTGATAATATGTTTTTTGGCCGTGTGGTGACGGCAGTAAGAATACATTTGTCACCACCCCAACTCCTCCTGCGGGTGTCGTAAGAGTCGACTGAGGGATTGAAGTGTCACTGACCATTCTACAAGATTGATGATGGGCTGCAGCGTCATCATAGTGGACACATTACAGCGATCGCCAATCCGCTTGCCCAGCGTGGCGATTATGGGCATTTACCTCCTAATGCGTCTATCATAGTTATTAGGAGAGGCCTACGTCCAGTAGTGGACTATCATAGGCTGATGATGATGATGATGGTGATGAATATGTTTTTACAATCCCAAAAGTGATAACGTATTCACATGGTTGAAAACGCTAAATTACCAGTGTCGAAATACCTTATTTTTTAAAATATTAACGGTACTAATGAGGATTTTCGATAGTTTTTGTACCTCCCGGTGGCGCTGCGTAGGCGTGAGGTCCAAACAGCTGTCAGATTCACGCGCACTAAACATAAAATATCGAAATTGTATTGTATTTCGAAGTAGTGACATTATTGAAACATGAAGGTAGGCGTGAACAACATTGCTACGAATTTCAAAGGTTACAATCGCCATTAGATATCGGAGCACCCAGTGTGCTCACAAATATCTGAGCACGCTTCTATTGACATAACGTTTGAGTGCTTCGAACCCGGAACCTCCAGCTGCGTAGGCAGGGTCACTACCAACTAGGCTACGGAGGCTGACAAGACGATGGGATCTTGGAGAAATCGGTTGAAAGCATTCGATTTTAGTTTTTCGATCAGCTTTTTTAATTTATGACACTAATACCTGTTTTTGACTTTTAATAAATATCATCATCATCATTGTCAGACTTGTTTCAAGTTGCCCTAACAGTGCACATTACTTCAGAGTGTCATACTCATATGTAATACAATGTAGTGTATTTTATCAACATATGGGACAAAAATATTATATTTTGGGCCACCCAACTATAGATATACACGGTGCTCGCGAGCATTGCGAAAGATTTTAACTATGTATTCTAGACATCAAAATAAACAAAAAATATTATGAGACTTAATGTCAAATTCCACAAAAAAAACTGTTTCTTTTAGACTTTTTGAATACTTTTTAACATTTCCAATACTTTTTATCATAACAACAAATTGTTAAAATTAATTTTTTAAATGTTTTTTTTAGGGACAGGTTTTTTCGTCAAGTCAATTCTTATTTTTTGATTGTCAGGCAAAAGGTGTGATAATATTAGAACACATTGTGGTAGCACAGTACATTACGACACAAGTGCGAAAAACATGAAATTCGAAACGAGTGGCGATGTTTTAAAACACGACCGATAGGGAGTGTTTTAAATCGACACGAGTTACGAATTTCGTTTTTGCACGTGTCTCGTACGACGTTTTTTAGTACAGATGGCCCTCCGAAGTTTTGGACCTTACGTAAAATGACCCACGTCTCGCACTAGAGCCTAAAAAGTACATCTGTACTAAAAAATAAGTTTTATGACGAGTTCCGTCGAAAAACTTTTTTCGAAAAAAGGTTAATTATCTCTGGAACCAAGCCGAACCCAGAAATTTTATATAACATTCAATACTCCAAAATATGCTCAGGAATTCAGCATTTTTTTTCGGAATGCTCACGAGCACCGTGTATATATATGTATACATATTCATTTTTTTTTTAATTAGAATGCAGATACTAACATCTTAAATGGAAATCCCCGCACATAAAGAAGATTCCCAAGCACTTTAAAACTAAGTTATGTTTCGTTTTTCCCAAGGAACCTGACGAAAGATGGGTTCTCGCGATTCGCTCGTTTTTGCGTTTTGATTTATTGCCTGGATGTCGGTGACACGTTGATGCATGGCGTCGCTGAAATATTTACGCAATGTTTTGGATAAAAAGTATCTTTGGAAGCGCCATTTTGATGTAAGATGTTTTGGTGTATAATACTGGATGTCTGAAACAACAATATGAGAACTTTAGGGGTTGATTATTTTTCGTCATCAGAAATAAAACAAGTTAAACAATCTTTTACAATGCATATGCTCAGAAAACCACCGTACCATGCGTACCAGCCGTACCATGAGTTGGAAAGTAAAGGATACGTTAGGTTTTACTCATTAATCTTTCGGTGCGATAGCACGTACTCTTTTTCGTAAATTCAAAGTATTCAAATCTTTCGTATCGAGCAGTTGATTATCGTATAAAATCTTTGCTTTCAACTGTGTGTGAACGTCGAAGAAGGCAGATCCGTTGGAGGAAGCACGAGTCTTTGCATCTCGCTGGAGCTGGTTAACGGTAAACCTTTGCCGAAGGTAAGTTTGAACGAGCCAACGGTGAGGAGCCTATACCAGCCGCTACAGCCGAGATCTGCGCTATCTTCTGCAGATCACAAAGGTACGTGTTTCATACAGCTGATAAGCCTTCCACACCAAGTTCCACATTCCTTTTCGTTTCGTGAAAACTTTGAACTTTAAAACTTAAATTATAAAAAAAATACAGTCCGCTTTTATCGAAGAAATAATCATACATTTTTATGGTTAATAACAATAATAATAATCGCGCTCGCACAGACATATTGGAGCGAGCGCGATGGCCTGCTTTACATATCGAGTAAAACCTAACGTTACCGATACTTGCAAAGTCATGATATGGTTACGCCTACGCCTCTACTGTCATCGTTTGAATGTCCTGCGGCCCTACCGTGAAAAACGAAATTCGTAAATTTCGAGGATTTATCTCTCTCACTCTAGGTCTTCGTTTGAGTGACAGAGAAAAATCCTCGAAATTTCCGTGTTTCGATTTTCGTGGTGGAAGGCCAGATATTTTTGAGCACCGTGGACGCTCCGATATATATGATGGTGACTGTAGGTGAAATCGACCATTTGTGTAGTCGACAGATGTGGAGAAGGTCGCCTAACATCGAGGTATTTTTGTAACTCAAATAAAATTATACGCAAAAGAAGGAATATGTTCTGATTGAATTCGCCTTCAGTTCAGATATCGGTCTTAATTTATAAATAATAAATAAATATCTTGGGACATCTTACACAAATCAACCTAGTCCCACGGTAAGCTCAATTAAGGCTTGTGATGTGGGTACCAGGCGACGATATATATATAATAGATAGATACATATAGATACTTAAATATATAGACCGCCATGACCAAGGAACAAATATTTGTGATGAATAAATACACAAATAATGCCCTCGCCGGGATTCGAACCCGGAACCTCCAGCTTCGTAGGCAGGGTCACTACCAACTAGGCTACGGAGGCTGACATAATTTTTAATTAATGGTATTTTTTTATTTATGGTAAACATCCCAATAAGCGACATGTTACGACTAAATTTTCGACACCCTGCTGTCAACTTTATTGCTACGATTATTATGATTGTAAATTACGATTACTGGGTCGTGTCGAGCAGGAAACTATTTTACCTGAGTTCGAGGAGTCCATTTTATTAGGTAGGACACATTATTGGGTTAAGTAACTAAAAAAAACTTTGTAAAAACAACGCGAAATTATTCGTTCTTGAGTTTAGCTATACCTACACAGTAAGTCCATCACAAGATGTTTTCTGGTTAGCACTGCAGCAGTAAATGATGAACCTACGTTTATTGTAAAATTGCGAGTAATGTAATCTGCGACCCAGATAACCCAGATAAGCTTGAAACCAAAAAATGTGACCCCCGGATTTTTTACGATAAAGTGATTAATTGTCAATAAAACATTACAATTATAAAAAAAAGAAAACAAAAATCGGTGATATAACACCTGGTTGGCGAAGTGGGTTAAATAATCATATATTATTCATATTCAATTTATTGATACAATATACCAATTTTACATGTCAACACTTTGAAATTAGATTAACTAGGTGTTAATTGCAAAGGTAAACTTGAGAGATAAATTTTGTGCTCGAATTGATAACGCATTTTTAAATACCATTTAGAATATTAGAAAGACATATTTTGTAATAAAACCAAACACTCGAAATTGTATAAACCGTCTCCAATCCATACTTATATGCCGTACAATCGTTACGTTTTCAAACTATGAAACATAACAGATAATTTAGGAAGTTTTTATAATAATATATTCTGATTGCTATTTATTTACAAACTGAAGTGACGTTTAGCTACCTACTGAAGAAAAAACCTAATGTATAGTAAGCCAAGACGGGAATCGAACCCGCATTTAATCGGTCAGAATCGGTTTAGTCTTTATTTGACATTTAGATTTTTTTTATATTTTATAATAACGAACTATATAATTTTCAGTTGCGGCACTCTGCAGCAGGAGCACACGTTCTCGTATAAAAGGCGAGCGGCGCAAGCGCACGCCGCACTCGGGTCGGAGCGGGACGTAAGTATTCACTTCCTTTCGTTAGCCGCCATTTTAAGAAGCCGCCATTTTGTTGTGACCACGCGGTGCATTTTGGTTATTTTTTGATTTCGTATTGTTCGTTACCTAAAAAGGGGTTGAAGGGTAATTATTGGATTTGTTACGTAATTTCAAACAATGTAAATAACGTAGCTGTTATGTAAATTGAATTGCCTTTGTTAAAATATCGTACATGAGCAAGAAATGTAAGTACTTTTTCTTGTCAGCTAAATGTTTCGAAATTATTTAACCAGATATTCAACCAATCGATTAAACTACGTGTAAACCACTGTTTGTTAATGTTTTCTTCCCATTTTAAGATCCGCCATCTTGTTTCACCCACGTGCTTAATTTATTCGTTAATTCAATTAGAATATTACTTTTAACTATTACTTGTATTATACAAGCTTAAATAATACTATAGAAATTGAAATAGATTTTAGGTAAATCTACACTTTGACATGGCAGGCTTTGTGTAGGTAGTTAATTTGAATACCTACCTGTTTCGTAAATTCCACGTGTGCTTTAAATGTAGGTGGCTTAAATACCTATTTCATTAAAAAAATAACCTTGAAACCTGTTAGGTACCCGTACTCTTAAATCACTTCCTTGGCAATCTTAAAATTTCACCAACGTGCTCCTGAATTTTCTTCTTCATTTTACATTTTCCTTTTAAATTAGGAATCGTGTTACATAAATAGTTTAGCATTGTTAGTTTTGTAAAGAGATAAATGAGATAATACAAGTAATGATGACCAAACTTCAACTTTAAAAAGCGGACATAAATATGTTATTTTACCATTAATTTTATACTATTTTGCAGTGAGCCAGGGTACCCGCTGATTCTGGGCTTGCGGCAGCATGGTAAGTCTATCTACATTTCCTTCCTAGAATAAAATATGCAAGCCTATTTCAAAGAAATCCCGAAAAAAAATTCTTCGTTCTGATTTCAATGAGCCCGAGCCACAGATGTTGTCTGTGGCCCGAGCAAATCTCGATTTGGAAGTTTATACTGAAAACGTGATGTAAATTGTTGGGGACATTATTTTTTACCCTCAAGATCGAATTAAGCTCGTGTTACTGATTCAAATGAGCTCGTCAAACATGTCCAAATCTGGAAGAATCAGATTTTCGGTTTTTTTTTAAAAGCTCTTACTCGTTTGCATGTTCGTGATTTCATTTCTTTTTCTACCCTGTGTTATCGAATATGGCTTTCTATTAAAATATAGCTATTTATGGCCTCTATAACTTTGATAGGATCCAGGCTTTATTTGTTTATCACAAGATTATGAAATTTATTCGTCAGTCCTCTGACTTTTTCCATGTAGGTATTTTTTCATCAAAATGTGTCTATCCACACTACAAGTCCACTGTCATGTTTAGTAGCATTATAACAATCTTGTCCCTCTATTGTTTTTATTTTATGACAAATACCTACTCATCGATTTTAGATCGATGCAAATAGAACAAATCATCAGTATTGGATATCATATAGCAAACAATCACCAAAAATAAAATTAAGACCTTCAACAGATTTCTCCAAAATCCATCTCCATTATCAGACACCGAATGGTGCTAACGAGACCATTCGATAAAAAAAATTTTACCCGATTCTTGGATATACCGAGTCTTCCACCCAAAAAACCAATCGAATTGAGAACCTCCTCCTATTTTGAAGTCTGTTACGAAAAGCCTAAGACCTCAAACATCCGAGATGGGATACCCACGTTCTCAGCTTTCGCGATGATACCTGCCACTCGATGTCCACAGACAATGTAGGTACAGGTGTAGTGAGAAATTACTTGCCTTCGGAAACGTTCGTCAACGTCATGCTGTTTCAGTCTATCTCACTGAGACTGACAGTAATAGCTGTCATGCTACTTCAGTCAGACTCGGTGACACTGCCTGAAACAGCATGTGTTTACGAACGTTTCCGAAGGCAAGTAATTTCTCACTACACCTGTATTTCGGGTATATTTAGCTAATCTCCTAAAGGTTAAGCGCATTTGACCATACTCTGTTTCCAGGCAGGCAGGACCTGGCAGCGGCAGCAAGCCCAGCCGTCCGGTGCGGCCGCCGCCGGCGTCGACGACGCTGGACGGAGGCGCGGCTGGCCGCGCGGCTGCCCCGCTTACCAAGCGGCTAGCAGTGGACGCGCTGAGGACACGCGTTGGTGAGTATCAGAGCCTACTGTTACTCTTAGTTACCCTGAGTAGGCATCACCATACACCCTGAGTAGGTATAGGGGCATCTATCAGAGGGAAGCTGCTGTGCGTACATCAGCTTTCCTCTGATAGACGCACCCATTTGGTCTGCACATAGGCTGAAGACACTCGTTGGTGAGTATCAGAGCCTACTGTTACTCTTAGTTACCCTGAGTAGGCATCACCATACACCCTGACTAGGTGTGGGGGCATCTATCAGAGGGAAGCTGCTGGCCGCGCGGCTGCCCCGCTTACCAAGCGGCTAGCAGTGGACGCGCTGATGACACGCGTTGGTGAGTACCAGCTATGCTATTCTCTTATTCACACATTCGACGCTGCGTTCGTCAACGAGCTCGGCGCCGAGACAGCCATGTCTAAAATCCTAGCTGTTTTATTTGGCATTAGGAATCGAGGCTGTGAGCGAGGTTGTGGGCGAGTTCGTCGCTGTTTTTCGTTAGAGAATACGAAGTTCGTACATTAAACGTCAACTCTTGACGCAGTGTAGTTCCAGCTCACGCCGCATTCGTCGCCGAGCACTAGTGTCGTTTAAAGTACATTAGTGAATACCATTTTTCGGCTCGACGCTGCCGCAGCGGTTTCCTTAGTGAATAACACTGCAGAGCCTACTGTTATTCTTAGTTACCCTGAGTAGGCATCACCATACACCCTGAGTAGGTATGGGGGCATCTATCAGAGGGAAGCTGGTGTACGCGCTGAGGACACGTGTTGGTGAGTATCAGAAGCCTACTGTTACTCTTAGTTACCCTGAGTAGGCATCACCATACACCCTGAGTAGGTGTGAGGGCATCTATCAAGAGGGAAGCTGGTGTACGCGCTGAGGACTCGTTGGTGAGTATCAGAGCCTACTGTTACTCTTAGTTACCCTGAGTAGGCATCACCATACACCCTGAGTAGGTATGGGGGCATCTATCAGAGGGAAGCTGGTGTACGCGTTGGTGAGTATCAGAGCCTACTGTTACTCTTCGTTACCCTCAGTAAGCATCACCATACACCCTGAGTATGAGGTATAGGGGCATCTATCAGAGGGAAGCTGCTGTGCGTACATCAGCTTTCCTCTGATAGATGCACCCATTTGGTCTGCACATAGGCTGAAGACACTCGTTGGTGAGTATCAGAGCCTACTGTTACTCTTAGTTACCCTGAGTAGGCATCACCATACACCCTGAGTAGGTATAGGGGCATCTATCAGAGGGAAGCTGCTGTGCGTACATCAGCTTTCCTCTGATAGATGCACCCATTTGGTCTGCACATAGGCTGAAGACACTCGTTGGTGAGTATCAGAGCCTACTGTTACTCTTAGTTACCCTGAGTAGGCATCACCATACACCCTGAGTAGGTGTGGGGGCATCTATCAGAGGGAAGCTGGTGTACGCGCTGAGGACACGCGTTGGTGAGTACCAGCTATGCTATTCTCTTATTCACACATTCGACGCTGCGTTCGTCAACGAGCTCGACGCCGAGACAGCCATGTCTAAAATCCTAGCTGTTTTATTTGACATTAGGAATCGAGGCTGTAAGCGAGGTTGTGGGCGAGTTCGTCGCTGTTTTTTGTTAGAGAATACGAAGTTCGTACATTAAACGTCAAACTTTTGACGCAGTGTAGTTCCAGCTCACGCCGCATTCGTCGCCGAGCACTAGTGTCGTTTAAAGTACATTAGTGAATACCATTTTTAGGCTCGACGCTGCCGCAGCGCTGACACAGCGCTGACAGCAAGGCGGTTTCCTTAGTGAATAACACTGCAGAGCCTACTGTTACTCTTAGTTACCCTGAGTAGGCATCATCATACACCCTGAGTAGGTATGGGGGCATCTATCAGAGGGAAGCTGGTGTACGCGGTGAGGACACTCGTTGGTGAGTATCAGAGCCTACTGTTACTCTTAGATACCCTGAGTAGGCATCACCATACACCCTGAGTAGGTATGGGGGCATCTATCAGAGGGAAGCTGGTGTACGCGCTGAGACCACGCGTTGGTGAGTATCAGAGCCTACTGTTACTCTTAGATACCCTGAGTAGGCATCACCATACACCCTGAGTAGGTATGGGGGCATCTATCAGAGGGAAGCTGGTGTACGCGCTGAGACCACGCGTTGGTGAGTATCAGAGCCTACTGTTACTCTTAGATACCCTGAGTAGGCATCACCATACACCCTGAGTAGGTATGGGGGCATCTATCAGAGGGAACCTGGTGTACGCGCTACTGTTATTCTTAAGGCCCAAGTAGGACTTACCTTACCAAATGTACCTACGTGTGGACATCTATCAGGCAAAGCTGGCCGCTCGGCCGCCCCGCTCAGTGAGTAGCAGTAGCCATACATACACACATTTTTTACACAAATGTAATTTACGGAAGTAATCAGATTACTTTTTGCCCAACTGCGGTACTGGTATCATATCCCGTAAAATAGTATAGGGACAATAATTGACTTAAACCTACGGATTGAAAAAAATCCCACATTTATTAACCTTTTAACGTCTGAATGAAATTGACATGGGAAGCCTTTTTCCTGTTTGTGCTCTTACATTGTTGCTATGGAATGTATTTAGTTCTAATAGCTACTCCAATTGTTCATTCCAAAGTTCTTTATCATGTTTTCTCTTTGACGTAATTAAATGCCGGAGAGCTGGCGACTTCCTCGCGCAACGCATCAGTATTGTGATACAGCGAGGAAATGCCGCCAGCATCCTCAGTACCTACAATTCCATAATCGCCAATCTTAGACATAGGTTAGATTAATCAGCATCATATTAGCCGAAAGACGTCCACTGCTGAACTAAGGCCTCCCCAAAGATTGCCACAATGACCGGTCCGGTCCTGCGCCACCAGCATCCAGCGGACTCCTGCGACTTCACCAGGTCATCAATCCATCTTGTAGAGGACCTACCCACGCTGCACCTTCGGGTACGTTGGCGCCACTCGAGAACTTTTCCGCCCTAATGGCCATCAGTTCTACATGCAATGTGCCCCGCCCACTGCCACTACAGTTTAGCGGTTTAGTTCGATTTTATTTATGTATATAAATTGTACATCCAGGAGTCCACGTGGATGCAGGTGGCACAGGACCGGTAATTGTGGCAATCTTTGGGGGAGGCCTAAGTTCAACAGTTGACGTCTTTTGGCGGATATGATGATGATGACGATGATGATACAAATTGTAGTATTGTAAATAAAGACTGTTTTCTCTTTGTTTCAGATCGCGTTGTAGTAGCGGAGTCACAGATTGTAGTTTAAACATTAACATTTAACATGCTGCGTTTCAGAAAATCAAACCTTTTAACATTTTAGTTAAGTCTTTAGTATTTATGTGTAATTCGTTCACCAGTCAGCCACGGCTGCATTGTAATGAAATAGGGATTCACCGCTATACTTTTCCGTTACTGATATTTGCAGGAATATTCTTGCAGTATAATGCACAATTTTAGAGATAAGTTTTTTGTTAATCCATTTTACATCTCAGTCGGCGCTAGTTAAGTTTCTTTTTTGACCTTAGTTTTAGTTTTTTCTATTAAACTTGTGTTTTTTCTTACTACACATTTGTTATTTTTTCCTCCTAGGCCCGGTAGGATGGACAGATTTAGGAATGAGATGAATCATACGTTCGACTTACTCAGCTTGACTGTATCAGCCCATTCCTAAATCTGTCCATCCTACCCATCTACAATCCTAAAAATGTATTCATAGTTTGATTAGTACCAGTTCTACTTTCTCTAACGTTTCCTTTTAATGAATTGTTTCAGGCCGAAATTACACTATCGAATATATTTGACCAAAGGTCTCGGGCCTCTCGTTTACCAAATGAACAGAAAGGGAGGCATGGACCTTTGATCAAAGATATAGGAAATGGATTACGAGCTATCAAAGTTTGTAATCTTGGCCTCAGTATATTCTGAACAGTTTTTTCCTATTAGTCTCAATATGAAAATATCCGCGTATTAGTTTTTCTTTGATTTTTGAAATTTTTTGGAAACTTTCGGCGATTTAACCCTTTATAAGGCAGAGGGAATATGTTTCCCACTATGTATCGACAGGGCATTTCTGACGTCTGTCTGCCCGTTAAAGGGATAAACATATCTGTATATTCTGTACGTTTAACATAAACATTCAAAATAGCATAGCCTATGATATAAAGTTAAGATATTTTACGTCATACCTGCTCTAAAAGTGAAGCCCTCGTGTTAGGAGAATTTCAAAGGTCGCTCTTAGTCCGCCTCCGAGCTGCCATCCGACACTGTGGGCCGAATATTGACTTATTGAGGGAGTTGCAATTGAAAGCGTATATATGCATACAATTTTGGGCTTCTGGTTTGCCAGGCGGCCATGACCTCTGCCATCATTGAACCCATGTCTGGTCGGCCCAGAACTACCGCGAACACCGAAGTTCGTAAATTTTGGGGATTTTTCTCTGCCACTCTAATGGCGCTTGGCCTGGCCTGGTATTGACCATGTCGTGACGCCCGTGACGGTAATAAGAATACATTTGTCGCCGCTCCAACTCTTCCCGCGGGTGTCGAAAGAGCCGACTAAGGGATTGAAGTGTCACTGATCATTTTTTTATTTGATTGATGAGGGGCAGCAGTGTCATCATAGTGGACACTGTACTATGATCGGCAATCCGCTTGCCCAGCGTGGACTATGGATATTTACCTACAAATGCAAATACCTCCAAAAATAGTCTATACGCATAATTTAATAAAAGAGGACTACGTCCAGCAGTGGACTGAGATAGGCTGATGATGTAATGACGCCGTCGTAGGAGTGACAAAGACAAATCCCCAAAATCTACGAAGTTCAGTGTTTGCGGTAGCAGGCCAGAAGTTCTAGCGAGAATCATTTTTAATGGTGCCACATATCTTTATTTTTCCACGTCAGTTATGAAGCCTCCCCACGGGCGCTAATGCGGCCCTTTGATCCCAGATATTGCCGGACCTGCATCTCATCATGAACACATTAGGTTGTTTTTCCATGTAAGGTTTATTCCAGTTTTATGGCGGATTTTTTCAATAGTACACTATGCCAAACAAGCATACTCTTAGATTGTCTGTTCGTAAGCAGTTTTTAGAGAGAGCTTCAAATTTTAAGACAGTTTTAATCGTTTTAAACCTTTTCGACGCCACGTCAAATTCAAAAGCTTTGAACCCGGTACCTCCAGCTTCGTGGGCAGGGTCACTATCACTAGTAGTCACTAAACCAACTAGGCTACAACAGGCTGATATATCAGGATGCTTATACAAGTTGCCAATCGCTAACGCTTAATCGTCAATCGTAAACGAAAGGCACTGACTTTTTCGCACTAATATGAAAGAGTGACAGAAAGGGAAAACTACGATACGCTACTAAGCGTTAATTGGCAACTTGGCTAAGCATCCTGTAATTGGCGTCCAAAAAAAGGCACTTTAAGTTGGTTCAACCTAATTTCTAATCGGAAAGAAACAAAATTTAGTATGTATAATAAAGTATGTCCGATTTATGGGTATGATTTTATTGTTAGTCGAAGAATTTCATAGCAACACTTTCTAGTCCAGTTACAGTTTGTCGGTACGAGTATAATAAGAATAGGTACTAGACTAACTAACTAGTATTCTTTGCGTTTAGTACATTAAACACTAAAGATAACAAAAAACCCCCTAGTGTGGCTCCCTCGCAATATTTAAATGAAGATCATCTGCTACTTGGACGCCATCTTGTCGTAATATTGTTTCACAAAATAAAGCTTCGCGCTCATTCTCGGGCGACATTTTCAATGTGATTTTTAATGACGACATTAAAATTTTACGTTACGAAAAAATATGGTTATTATTCCGTCGATCTAAGATATATCTTCACAAATGTAATCAGAGAAACAGGCGATGTTACTGCGTATGAAATTTAAATTTAAAATTAAGTTCGACGTTTCGACGTCCCAATTCAGTCCTCGATAAATTCAAATTTATTTTGAGTAGGCATACGCGGCCAAATACCGTCTTATTCTCTGTTCGGTTAGGTATTTAACTAAATGCAAACAATCTTACAGTATCTTTTTTTATTAAAAATGCATTTAAAATATTTAAATATCAAAATTAGGTACTTAATGAATCAAAACAATGTAATTAATTGTATTTCCTTGTTATATCATATACATATATTTGCTAAAACTTATTTTCTACTCGTAGTTTTCAATAAAAAGATATTGCAAGATTGTTTACATTTAGTGTAAAACCTAACCAAACAGAGTATAATTTACTTTATATACTATTGCCTACAGTTTTGTGCGAATAATACTATTTTAAATAACAATTACTCATTATTAGCAATGGTTGGCAATGGCATGATATTTATTTTCAGACTAATTTGACGCAAGATACTTTGTTGGCAAATAGCTCACCATTTCTCATATCTTATAATAAGGAATTACTCTCGCATGCCACTTATTGCTCTGCTAGATCAGTTATTTTGTTGAGAACCTATCTATCCGATGCCTAAAGTACTTAGGCACCTACACCACCTAAACCTGTCCATCCTTCCCATCTATAATTCCTAAAAAACTATTCATAGTTTGTTGGTAAGCTAATACTATGTTCTAAATTCTAAATACTGTTTCTACTTAAGCTTACCTATCCACATTGCTTAATATATACCTATAGTCATTACTAACTAAAACATCTATTGCGTCGTTTTCCAATATTTTCATAAATTAATATCCATCAAAACAAAAATACTGATTGCTTTCTGTTTAAAAGTGGGCGAACATTTCCACCCGCTTCAAAAACAGATCAGAACTCCAGAAAAGTATAAACATGAGTAATTCAAAGGAGCCCGATTAGTAAACATTAGCAAATGCCGACGCAATAAATTGAAATAGAATTAAGAAATAAATCAAACGAGGATTTTCCTAACACGTCGTCGGCGCGAAATTGGAAAAATACGACGAGACACGGCGTCGCGTCGGGTACGGCCACGTTGTCACACGATACGACATAGTGGATTATTGAGCACACGATATTTCGGACCCGTTGCAAATGCCATTTTCACGGATTGTTACCCTTTTACATGATGCCCTGGGTTAAAACATGTTAATTATCTAAAATAAACTATAACAAATCTTTTGAAAACAATAGGTAAACATTGTTTAAGAGATGAAATAAACTTTTAACTAAATCAATTTAATACTCTATTAAGAAAAAGAACGCATCTTCGCTCCAGAACTCGTATTGTAGACGTCAGTGTCAAGCTGCCAAGCTGAAATAGGACTGGGCCGGACATGTCTGCCGTATGCACCCGGAAAGATGGGCCAAATCACTCACTGAGTGGATCCCACACGATGGCCAACGGAGCAGAGGCAGACCGAGAAAGAGATGGCGGGACGACATGGACGCATTCTGCGGTGAATGACGAGAACTTGCCAACAACAGGACGGAATGGAAAACAAGAGGTTTAATAAAAAAAAAATGAAGCAACTACACAATAAAAATTTTACAAAAGCTTACTGCGATATTTATTTGTCTATTCCCTAAGAGACATTTTACTCGAAGTGGGGTTTAGTTTGTTCCTCAGTCACGGATGTTACCTATTGATTTATTTAGTGTCTATCTAGTGCGGAAAAATGAGTTGTAAACGAGTGGTGATGAATTAAAATATAACCAAAGTGTATCGTACGACGTTTCTCAGTACAGGGTGCTTAGACAAGTTGCCAATCGCTAACGCTTAATCGTCAATCGTAAACGAAAGGCAGCTAACTGTCTTTGTGGCACTAATATGAAAGAGTGACCAGAGAGGGAAAACTACGATACGCTACTAAGCGCTAGCGATTGGCAACTTGGCTAAGCATCCAGATGACCCTCCGAAGTTTCCACCTGACAAAAAATTTACCACTTCTCGCACTAATGCATCGATTTTATCTGCCGGCTAAACTAAGCTCTTACCACTTTGACTACAATGTTGAAACTTGGTGGGAAACATATTTCCTCTGCTTTATGAATGGTTAGTGAGCTTACCGTGGGAGGATCGCTTTGTGTAAGAATGCGCCACGATCTATTCTACATTCTGAAAATGTCCTATAAAATCCCGTGCTGCAACGGAAACACGCCCCGTAAAGATAATAAGCGCGGTACATATTAAGCGCAGCGTCCTCATCTCCATATACATGATGAAATTGAAAGAATAGCGGGGAACAGCCAGGCAGGTGGTTTGCGTTTTATTTTATTTTCCCCTGTATGTCTCGCAATATGAAGTCGTATTTAATTCAAGAGGGTAGGTTGATAAATTTTGATAACGCTTGGGCTATGGAACTTGTTTTGAACTACTTAGATCAATTGGTGTGAAGGTGAAGACATCGCGGCTAATAATATGGCTTTTCGAGCAAATTTTTTACAGCTTCAATTAATTGAGTACAAAATTACTTATATATTTATGTTTTGATAAGTTTTTTATTAATTTATTATGATTTTATTTATTTTGAATCATTCTATAATTTCACAAATTTTGCTTGTAGTAGTTATACACATTAAATGTTTTTTTTTTCTTAAATTATAAGTTTTATACATATGTGACATGTAATATAAATTATTGTGAATAAGTTAACTATGAACTATCGTTATACATTTTATAGCCAATGATTATGATAGCCAAATATATAAATAAATTTAAAAAATACAATTTTGTACAGGGAATGCATTAAATTAAGTTGAAACTATATAAATACGTAAGTCGTTTTATTAAAGATGTAATGCAATGTTTTTAAGATGTGTCTCTAGCAGGGTAGCAGGAAAGAGAATAGATACAATAAATTTACGAGTAAAACATGAGGAAACATTTAAGTAAATTAAACTTAGCTAACATACACTTACACTTAATTTTGTTCGGCCCATTTTAAAATGCATTACCAGTTTTTATTTCGTATTTTCAACATTATGTTATGGAACATTATAAATAACATATTGTTCATAAAGTTTGGGATATCACTTCCTAATATTTTTCCCCTGACTAGCTCGTAAAGTGCTCGTTTATCCTTTAATACGAACGTGTAAAATAGTACATTACTACCGAGGCCGGGAAGTGACTGGTTGCCGGCCGAATATATGTAGACGGCCGAGCGAAGCGAGGCCGGATAGTATTCGGACGGCAACCCGTCACTTCATGGCCGAGGTATGTATAATGCTTTTCTCAAACGTGCAATAAAATGAAACAAAAAAATGTGTCTTCTTTCTAAGAAATTATAAGTCAACTACATAACTAAGTCTTTGAAACACAAGAAAAGTCAAATACGACACCGACACCTCATTTTTTTTTTAAGATTGACCTGTTTGAAAGTTGCAAATTTTTACTTTTAAAAAGCGGTATTAGACGACGCGGTCGGTTGGGTCCAATTAATCGTATGCGATGATCGGGGTCGACGGATCGCGCCGTATAATACTGCTTTTTAAATATTATTTTGAGTAGTTATTGTACATTTATTTTTAATTATATAATTTAAATACCTAATTATAACTGCAAAAATTTGCCAATCATTTTTTTTATACCAATTTTACTTACAGATAATTATTGGCTAAAAGCCAAGATGCCAGGTCATAACCCTATGTCAAATGAAAATTAAAAAAGAGGCACTTGCCGGCCTAGGCCGGCAACGAGGTACTTCCCGGCCACTTTTTAGGCACGTAACTACAACATTTCATTGCATGTTTGAGAAAACGCATATTATTCACTTGTGTGGCAAAATAATGACCTTGGTTTTGGAATAACAAAACGTAAAATGCTCATGGAAATTGTTCCATATTAATGATAATTAAATAATTTGTTTGAGAATTTAGTGTAAAATACAAACCTTTATATAATATGATGATTTTAACATATAAATCCTAAAATTCCATAAGTAACAATTGTTTTAGTGAATGACGATAAGATGACTAGATGCAATCACAAAACGCAGAAAATGTCAACGTCAACATTGTCAAAGAATATTATACGTTATAATATAATCTTTATTTACCGACTCAAACACGCATAAAAATAGTAAACTAAACAACTTTCAGGGTGTTCTGTTATAATTTTGTAAAAATAATGAATGAGAATGATTTAATAATGCATTGGCGTTGGTGTGCAACTACAGGAATGTGTTAAAATCGTGATGCGTTTACTTTTTCGTGCTAAGTTTACTGCGACAAAATCTTGCATTAAATACATGATGCATTTGGAAAATTATTATCACTAACCCGATGATGATTGTAATGTGAACAAATAATTACCTTTTTTGAGTTTCCTCGCTATAGTGAGGGGAAAAGTTTTGTGTTACACACGGGTGCAAATGTATCTTACTTCTCGTATGTTAAAACACTCGCGGGTAAAATACAACTTTGCACCCTTGTATAACAAATAACTATTGTTCTGTCTACTATGATAACGCTGCTGTCCAGCACACTTCAATCAGTCAACTCTTACGACACCCACGGGGAACAGTTGTGGTGGAACTAATAAAAAACCAGACCCTATTTCATCGCTGTGACAACTATCACTATTACCGACGTCATAGTTCTCCGTAGGCTATGGCTACCGCTTACTATTGGATGGTCCACCTGATTGCTTGCCACCAACATGGAATAATTTATAAAAAATGTTATTACATCGTTAATCAACGACTATTTATTTTCCGAAATTCGTGATTGTAACAAGGTTTACAAAAATTTTCTTTAATTCTTGACATGAGATTCGACCAGTGGAATTTCGCTACAATTGTCGTGTTTATTGAGATAATTGTAATTTGACTGCGCAAAAGGGTAATTATTTTCTGCTAATTTATTAAAGTCCTTGCGATACATTTCACGTTGGTGGCAAACAAACACATGACTCGTCGGGACCGGTAACCATAACCTAATATGGACGCTGAAAAAAGGCGAAATAATATTTTTTACAATTTTTATACCTGATACAAGACCTGGGTCGCGTTTTATAAAGTTACAATTTACAATTTTGCTGTTTGCCTCTCTTTCTAACCAATACGTGCGTTAGAGAGGCAAACAGCAAAATTGTAAAATGTCATTTTATAAAATGCGACCCTGTTGTACTGTGGTGAAATATATATACCATGCCGAAACACAATATTATTCCAAGGTATCCTAAACCTAACAGACCATCCAATACAATTAACAAAAGAAGGGCAGAAGGTCGTCAAAACAGTGTGATTTGCGTTCCGGAGGGTACATAATTAATACAGCGGCCCTACCGCGAACTTCGAAATTCGCAAATTTCGAGGATTTATCTCTCTGACTCTAATGACACCGTCGTGGGAGTGACAGAGAAAAATCCTCGAAATTTACGATATTCGATTTTCGCGGTAGAAGCCCAGAGTGGTGACAACAAGGGGATCTAACGGAATCAGGTTACATACAGATTTGTACGTGAGGTGAATATGCTGTTCAATTGGTTGGGCATTTTCTTTTTATTGGTATGTGAAGTGACTAATTACGTAAGATCGGAGCTGCTTAGGCAGGTAATCGCAATAGTTCGTTGTGTGCGTACGAATTCTTTCAGTGGCTTTCCGCTATATTTATTTGGGTCGATTACACAAAACTTGTACGTAAGGCCTTAATCAAAACAATAGTACATTGTGTATCAAGGGAGGTAAGTACGGAATTACTAACAGTATTAGAAGCCCGACGCCGTTAGGCGGAGGGCTTTTTTGACTCGAGTTAGTATTCCGCTTACCTACCGTGATGCATACAATGTTTTTCATCACACTTGCCGACAAAAAATAAGTTTTAATACATAATATTATTAAATGACGTACCTACTGACATTTCTATTACTCCCTAAGGAATATTACTTTTCTATTACTCCCGCTACGCGCGCAAGCAATGGCGCGCTTAGACAGCAAGTGTGATGAAAAAATTACGATCGCGTCAATTGTTTTACGAAAGTTAGTCATACAAACTATGTCGTATAGTCTGTCCGACAACCTTCGGTAATAGTAAAAGGGGGCAAATTTAAAGTTCGTATTGTTGATCGTTCTTAATTAGAAAATTTGACTTTGTCGCCCTTTTTCAATGCCAAGTTGCTACACAAAATTTATTCGTAAATGACTGAAATATAGTTTATTCAAAGAAAACAATAACTACCTACTTAAGAATAATATTAACTACAAACTAAATCTTAAAAAATAAATGAGTAAAAGTAATATTAAAATATTAAAATTAGTCGTTAATTTTTGTTTTCATTAACGGCCTTTAATTATGTAATTTTATTTTACAATCGACCCATTTCTTTTATCTTACGTAGGTATATCGGTATTTCTACCGAGTTCTACATGTGTCTGTAGGGGCAATGATAATATCTATTGGTATTTCGTTTTTCGTAATATTTAGGTACAGTGGCGTTCAGAATTGCATGGACGATTTATGAATGGATTCATTCATAAACTGCCCATGCATGCTTTTTGAATCAGACTGTACATATCGGCAATTTAACGACAAAGTTAAGATATCTAAAGTTTTGATTATTTCATTAAAAATTTAGTAGTGTACTGTAGTAATTTCGGTTTAAAGAAACTTTATTGTCTAAGTCTAATTTTCAATGGATATTTTTCTCAAACAATCTAACATATTTGTACAAAATATCAAGCTCAGTAAATGAGTTCTCATTAAAACTTACATTTCGGATAAAAGGGTACTTTTAAACTACTATTTTAGCAGCCTACTATTTTAAAATGCTACGCGCAATAACTTTCTTCTATCTACCCACCATCTTCCATTCCGAAGATTACTTCAAACTCTCGAAGCCCTATTTCAAAGAAAACCCAACATCTACCGTTGCTAAAAGCTCTCGAAGGCACTTACAGAGTAATCCGTCTTAGAGGCACTTGACATAGTTCCGTGGCCACGCCCACGCCGCGCCCAGCGGTGGGCACGCCCAGTCGTGGACACGCCCAGCCATCTTGGAAGATTAGGGTTGCGCTGAAAACTGATTTTTCAGGAGAGTTGAATAAAGGTTTTCTTAAAATTGGCCATGACGCTCGATACGTGAAGTCGAGAATGGGAATGGCAGATTAAAATAACTCGTAGTTGAAGCAGTATTCAATAACGTACACCTACATTATAAATTAAACACATTTTGTATACTAGATTAGCTGTCATTTTCTTTTATATGCCTGGGTAAAAGTATTTTACCTGACGAACCTTTAAATCGTCGGTTGACAACCAAAACTCACTAAGGCTCGATTTCACAATTTTTTTTCGAAGAATAACGCTTACTCTCGGATAGTAATGTCAAAACTTTATAGAGATTTGACTTTTCTTCGAATACGTTTGGTAAATAATTGAGCCTTAGTAACAAATAGGTACCCACTTGAAATAAAGCTCGTATTTCAATTCAGATTCAATGCTGACATACAACATAGCTAAGAGTAGGTATAGTGACAGTTTTTGCAGTGAGTTTTGGAATTGTAAAACAGGCCGTAACTTCAAGTTTCTACTTAAATCAATTTATAGAAAAACAACTATTACCTCAGTGGGAACAAATATTTTCCAACATTCCAAATAGAATCACCGGTATTCGTACCCGGGACCTCGTCACTTCCGACTCTAAAGAGGCTGTCAAAGACATACAGAACCATAGTTTCAAGTTGGCAATAATGTCTCTAGGAAACACTGTGTTTTATGACCCCTACCCGGAGTAGGGAAGGGGGGGGGGGTGTTACGTAAGTTTCCGAGGAGATAAATTACTGGGAACATTAACTTTTATATTTCTTTGGTCTTACACAAAGAAAGAATTCAGATTTCATTTTAATAGATAGAAGTTTTACGTATAATATGGTATCTTGAGACACTGAAAATATTTTTGTACGCTGTGTTATTCGTGATTTGATTTGGAAAATGATGCTGGTTTATTCAGTTATGAACTAAAAATACAATATAGGGTATCTAAGCTGCTACATAATACACTGAAACCGAATTCAAATAAAACACAGTATAGGTATCGGTAGGGTAGGTATTTCTGAATGAGACTAATATAGCTTCATTTGTTTTGTATTTATTTTGTCATTTAATAATCGATTGCAAAACATTTATACATAATGTCATTAATGTAAAATGAAAGGTCATTAATGAAACAAATTTAAACGTCATAATTTTTGTGTAACAACTTTAGTCAGTGAAAAATAGGTAAGTATTGACTCTTAAACCAGCTTTTCTAACACTTCAAGCTACTTACAATAAAAAAGATCTTCTTTTTATTTTCCCTATTTTCTTTATCCAATATTAAAAAACAAACAAAGCCATAGGTGCTTATTGGCGATGAACCTGCACGTGCCCAGCTCTGGCCCTCGCTGGGCCCTCAGACTCAAAGAGAAATATCAAAAATACACGGGCGGCCTCTTGGCGCTTTATTAAGAATAAATTTAGGGCGGACGGCGGGCGGCGTGGGGTACAAGGTAGAAGAGGAAGCGGGTTAAATAAATAAACTAATACAGTCACAGCAAACATTATAAATACATACATACTTATGAACAAACATGAGAGTTTTGGGACCAAATTAAAAAATCGTTCAAATAGTTAATAATTTTATTTGCTCCTTTTCTAGGTTTTTTATAAACTGAACAATTTATACACATAAATTAAATCAAACTAGCCCAACTTATGTCTAAGATTGGCCTTTTTGGCACTGTATAAAAAAAACTAAACCTTATACAGAGGATCCTGGCGGCATTTCCTCGCTGTATCACAATACTGATGCGTTGTGCGAGGAAGTCACCAGCTCTTTACGTCAGTGCAGTTACGTCAATTGATTAATTTATTTATTTCACATAATTTTGTTTATCTATTCATCATAATTATGCATGACCCTATCGATTTATCCAGTCAGCAACGTCTAGATATAGTTCATACAATTAACATCAACTTGTTGAAGTTGCTGGTCTGAAACTTCTGAAACTGTAACTAATTAACAGGCGCGGCGATTCCTTATTACTTCACGGCCATCATGATCAAGTTTCGAATAAAGTATTCAAATAATTTCCGCTGGTGACGGCAGTAAAAATACATTTGTCACCACTCCAAATCTTCCCGTGGCTGCCGCAAGACTTCATGTTTTTCGCACTTGTACCTATCGTAATGTACTTTACAACCTTAAATTCAAAGTCAAACTATGTAGGTACTAAGTAGGTGTAGCAACAAGCACTATTGAATCGTCATTTACAAGCGCTTTTGAATCGTCATACACCATAGCATAGCGGATTCTTCCCGCCACGCTCTCGCCTATAACTCACACCGTGCCCAACGCGAGGTGCCTATCTTCAGGCTAATGCATTTATTCAACAGGCGTTAGAGTCGATCGATACGCCGCGTAATTTCACCCGAAACTGAGCTTCAAAACAGCTCACTGGCTATCGCCAGATATCGATGGATACGGAATAGGGGTCATCGAAGTGTGGAGAATGTGAATTTAAGAAGACCGCAACTTTTGTCAGGCTATTTCAGAATCTCAGAAAGATTTGTGCATTTTACTTTTTTCGCCGTTAATATTTAGAAGTTGCGAGCAATGTAAACAACTGTTCAAAGAAATATCAATAATCTAGTTCTTAGCACTATTTTATTATTTAATAAAAAGACACAATGGATGAATGAATGGAGGCCCAGTTAAACTAACTATCATAAACCTACTGGTTTATGATAGTTAAACTGGGCCTTTCCGCAACTCGACATCCATTGTGTCTTTTTTGCGTGATAGCGAGGTAGCCCTATACTAACCATCCAAGCTCCTCCACGAAACTCAGTGTGTGTTTCAGGTTGCTGAATGCCTCCTTTAGTGTGTTTGGAGTCCCTAAGTGCCTACTCCTGTATAGGTACCTCTACCTGTTTACAGTTTAGAAGAAGAACATTCTAGGTTTATGATAGTCCCGTGTTTAATCTTTTGTCGTCATTGCCGTCACGTTCTAACAAGTATGCAAGTGCGAAAGTGACGTGTAGCAGGATAAACGATGACCTGGTGAAGGAGTCCGCTGGATGCGGGTGGCACAAGACCGGTCATTGTGGCAATCTTTGGGGGAGGCCTATGTTCAGCAGTGGACGTCTTTCGGCTGACATGATGATGATGATCATGATATTAAGCCACCCGCAGGCCTAGCCAAGATGCCATTCTGCAATCGTATACGATAAGCGATAAATAAATGATACTGACAGATTCCTACTAAAAATCACGTGATAAATTTCATACATTATTATAGTCACGTGACTTATACCTACGTCGCGTAATTTCACCCGTAATTGAGCTTTAACAGCTCACTGGTTATCGCCCGATATCGATGGATACGGAATAGGGGGTCAATGAAGTGTGGAGAATGTGAACTTAAGAAGTCCGCAACTTTTGTTAGGTTATTTCAGAATTTCAGAAAGATTTGTGCATTCGACTTTTTTTGCCGTTAATATTTAAAAGTGGCGAGCAATGTTAACAACTGCTCAAAGAAATATCGATAATCTAGTTCTTAGCACTATTTTATCCGTCTCAGTCGCAGCCTCCGTAGCCTAGTTGGTAGTGATAGTGACCCTGCCTACGAAGCTGGAGGTTCCGGGTTCGAATCCTGGCGAGGGCATTATTTGTGTATCACAAATATTTGTTCCTTGGTCATGGCTGTCTATGTATTTAAGTATCTATATGTATCTATCTATTATATATATCGTCGCCTAGCACAAGCCATAATTGAGCTTATCGTGGGACTAGGTCGATTTGTGTAACATGTCCCAAGATATTTATTTATTCAAAATTCAAAATTCAAATTCATTTATTTATTCATTATTTTATGGTTTTAATAGTAGGTTTATGATTATGATAGTCCCGTGTTTAATCTTTTGTCGTCGTTGCCGTCACGTTCTAACTAATGCAGCAGGCTTCGCACATGATTGGTGCGACAGTATGTCGCCCCGTGATAGATCTCCCGTCCTTCACTAGCTATATTAACAAAAGAGGGACGGATAGACTATCTCGCGGCGAGATACTGTCGCGTCAATCATGTGCTAAGCATACTGTATACGTATAGGTACCTCTACCTGTTTACATTTTAGAAGAAGAACATTCTAGGTTTATGATAGTCCCGTGTTTAATCTTTTGTCGTCTTTGCCGTCACGTTCTAACAAGTATGGAACTACGAAAGTGACGCGTAGCACGATAAACGATTAACGACTGACCATATTACCCACATCACAAGCCTTAATTAAGCTTACCGTGGGATTAGGTCGATTTGTGTAAGATGTCCCAAGATATTTATTTATTTATATTAAGCCACTGCAGGCTTAACGAAGATGCCATTCTGCAATCGTATACGATATGCGATAAATAAATGATAATGACAGATTCCTACTAAAAGTCACGTGATCATTTTCATACATTATTATGGTCACGTGACTTATACCTACGTCGCGTAATTTCACCCGAAACTGAGCTTTAACCACAGATGTCATATATACCATAGATCAAGCAAACGTATCTACTTAGCGTGTCAAATGAACTCAGTGAAATCCACTGAGTTGTCCGTCTTTAATCGCAGCTTGCAGCTTTCGGGCGTCAAATTTTGTAAGTTGAAGTGAACAAAAACATTAATAATGCCTCCTTAAGTAATATTAATTGCAACAACACAAAAAAATATGAATACTCAAGGGCCTGAGACATATTTAGAATCATAGGCAAGTAACAACTTCAGTACAAAATCGGACACGCTCGGCCGCCATATAAATGAATGAACTTGTTTCTTCTATCCAAATTTAATTCTGTGGCTTTAACAGCTCACTGGTTATCGCCAGATATCGATGGATACTGAATAGGGGGTCAATGAAGTGTGGAGAATGTGAATTTAAGTCACAACTTTCGTTGGGTCATTTGCAGAAAATGTCTGTCTATTTTTAGGGTTCCGTAGCCAAAATGGCAAAAACGGAACCCTTATAGATTCGTCATGTCCGTCTGTCCGTCTGTCCGTCTGTCACAGCCAATTTACTCGGAAACTATAAATGCTACAGTAACGAAATTTGGTAAGGATATGTGTTGTATGAACCGCTACAGGAATGTGATACTAAATTGTAAAAAAAACCATTGGGGTGGGGGCCCTCCATACATGTAACTGAGGGATAGAATTTTTTTTTTAGTTGTACATAAGCGTGTGGGGTATTAATAGAAAGGTCTTTGAAAATGATATGAAGGTTTATACATCACATTTTTATTTAAGCAAATCTTTTTCGAGATATCAGGTCTCAAAGTCTGAAAAATGTGTCCCCCCCCCTCTATTTTTTAAACTACGCGATATAAAATTCTGAAAAAAATATATGTTATGCACAATAATAAACTCTATCAACGATTTTTAGTTTGATAAAATTATCTCCTATAGTTTTTGAGGTAGGTCTATTTAACTGTATTTTTTGAATAATAAATTGATAATGGTACGGAACCCTTTGCGCGCGAGTCCGACTCGCACTTGGCCGGTTTTTTTACTTTTTTTATCCGAACTTGACGAGTATAGTTCGGGAAATATTATTTGACCGACTCTTATCTCACTTACGACCTTTTGTTTTGCGTCATTAACAATAGAAAAGTGCTAGACTGCTGATTGTCTAGTAAGTGTTAACGCAAAACAAAAGATCGTAAGTAAGATAAGAGTCGGTCAAATTATATTTCTCGAATTATACCTAATACACAATTTACTCAGGCGCATCCGTTTGCGTAGGTACTTTTCAGTTATGAAACAAAAAAGTAGGTACGTCTCAAATTAAGTTGATTTTAATTAACAGGGTGTTTCTATCATTTCGTGCAAATCATATGTTTGCTGAAATAAAAAATAAACTAACTCCTAAATTCATATCAAATATTTTTTATATGTTGCGTGAGGTTCATAGGTATACTTAGCATCTAAAATTAATTCTATTATTGCAACATAAAATATATAAATAAAATATAAACATGCTAAAAACTCATTACCATCACCGATCAGAACCTAGATTTACAGATTTGAGAGCGAATTACATAACTATTACATGTACTACTTTGATTCAACCACTTAATTTAGATGAAGTATTTATAAGGGAATGAAAGTTTAGTGGTTTAACAGTTTTAACACTGAATATTTAATTCCACTGCAGCAAAATCTTTTTGTCACGTAAATAATTTCATTACCATATATATAGTTTGCAACAACGGAATTGGCCTGTAGGCATTGCAAATGTTATTATATACGAAGTTCCCTCTGTCCGCGATCCCCACCTCAGTCGGCTAGTAAACAGTGAACAAGACGGACGTGTGCCATTTTTTTATGAAAAAATATATCGCGGCGGATTTTTGGATTTGGTACAGTTTTTTTTCATTCCCATTTGCACTGTTTTGATATTAATTTTTAAGTGTTTTATTGAACTGTGAATACTTAAATAATGAATATTCTATTCGAATGCTTAGTGAATGAATGGACCTGCAATTGCATTTATTTTTAAAGAGTTAATCTACAAAAGGTAAGGAAAAGTCATTACCATTCTTGTCATTACCGTAATTTACTGGTAACATACTAAAGAGAATGGTAATGAACTAAAAATTATGGTAATGAATTTCAGTATTAAATTCTTGCCACCATCTTATGTTAATTACCATTCTCGTTTTTTATCATGCACCTGACTGTTGAAAGTAACAAGTAATATTCAAAACTACATTTTCAGTAGGTATATTCCAAATATAACAAGTTATTCATTAAAAGATCTCAAAATTCAAACTTAAACTTTCGACTACGTTATTTCTTTTTTCGACCTATCATTACCAACATCGCATTTTCATTCCCATATTCTATACGTCATTACCATTTCTTTTGGAAAAATCTTTTGTTCATAAATCGGTCAATTTTGCGTACAATTGAAAATGTATTATAGATTAATGTTTCTTTTTCGTAAGTCTTACCATTGCCACAACAAAAAAATGAAAATAAAAAATTCTCCCAAACTCTCCCAATTTGCACGAAATGATAGAAACACCCAACACATGGATTTAATACAAGATTTCTTTACATTCTTCGCAACTTCTGTTCACATCGACTTTACCATTTTACTTGAAATCATTTCATGCGTAGTTTTCATTTACGAAATAAAGAAAATTTTGACAGACTCTTTAAAGCTTAGTTGGTAGTGACTGTCTGCGAAGTTCGAATTCTAGTTAGGGGCATCTATTTTTATAAGAAATTCCTCAATCATTGTTGTTTTATAAGTATGCCATAAAAAGTAAAGCGACAAAATGGCATAAAATTTTCGGCCACATATTAGAAAATTGTTTATAGGTATTTAGACTCGTGTTCACAAACACGATCCTTCTTTGAGCTAACCGTGGCGCTTGGTTGATTTGTGTAAGAATGACTTAACATAAATAGTACATCAGAGGCCGGGAAAATGAGGATTCCCGGCCAAGTTGGTATACAGGTTGGATAGGTAACGAGGCCGGGAATCCGTTTTCACGCCAAGGCATTTATAGTGCTTTTCTCAAACATACAAAGAAATACAAAAAAAATAATGACAATGTTGGCGAATTTAAAAAAAAGTTACTTTTCAGGCCTGAAAAGTGTTATGAATTTCCATTTCCATCCCAGTGAGTTACTGCTCCCTAAAAGCGATACTTTCGAGTCTATTTTAAGGAACGTAAAGGCAATATTTCATTGCAAGTTGGAGAAAAAAAACAAATAAACAAACCAACCATCGGCCTTCCAATCAAAGTCACCTTAACTAATTCACCTTACTTAAAGAATAGACAAAAACAAGAAAAACTCCCAAGTCCTCTAACAAGTTTACTGAGCAAATCGGATTGCATTTGAATAAGTCGCAATAACAATTCTTGTTTTACTTACCTCTCCCTTGGGGGGTGCTCTAAGTATCCTGAAACTCAGGAGACATTGCATAATATTAAAAGATCTACCTTCATATAAAATCTTTGAGTATTTTGGAAAAATAGCCCGATATCCCGTACTATCTATTTACAATTTTTAGGTGCCTACAGGGTGATTTTGAATTCACCGTTAAAATTTTAGAGGGTTAATTCTGAGACAATATTGAAGAAGTTTTAATAAGGGACCGACATCCGATTCAAGAAAAAAATCTGATGTTGCTAGCAATGTACAAGTTGCAGAAAATTCTCAAAATTTCGGGGACATACTCGGAAATTTTCGAGAACTTTCATAAGAATTTAAAAGTAAGTTCTCATTGAGAATGTTTTCATAAGAACTTAGAAAAAAGTGTTATGAAGAATACTGTATTTCACAATCGAGTAAACAAGGTATAAAATATACCTTAAAAGGCATGTATGGGTAGTTCTATGCGATTATTCTGTCGCATCTAGCAAGTCAATACCATTCCCAAATTATTGACGAACTGCGTGTAAATAGTGGAGTCATTTTCAGGTATGTTATAAGTAGCAGACGCATGTTTGTCTGCTATTCTGGCATAATAGTCTCGTTTGCTTTTATAAAACGGAAAATAAAGTGGTGATGGTTAATGAACAGTAAAAACGCGTAAAAAAAATCGCATAGAAACTGTTGTATACACAACGGTTTCGGCATGATTAGATTGCTTGTAAAATTTAAATTTCCGAGAACATTCTCTATAGAAGTTTCGTAACTTATGAAACTTCTCCTCGGTACATCGCTAGATGTTGCATACCAACCCTGAGATATACGAGTATAGTAGGTGGAAATGTATGGAACATCAGCTTTTTAGGGTTCCGTAGCCAAAATGGCAAAAACGGAACCCTTATTGTTTCGCCATGTCCGTCTGTCCGTCTGTCCGCAGCATAGCTCAGTGGCCGTTAATACTAGAAATCTGCAATTTGGTACAGGTATACGAGTACATATTAATCATACCAACAAAGTGGTACAATAAAAACTAGATCTTTTTTTTCGGATTAACCTCCCCAACTGGTGAAGTGGGGATTATTTTTTATTTGATGTAATCCTATAATGTGGGGTATCGTTGAATAGGTCTCTTAAAAAAAATAAGGGTCTTAAAAAAAGTTTTTTTCTAAAGTGAATATTTTCGGAGATAATCGCTCCAGAAGAAAAATTATGTGTCCCCTACCTTTAACTTTTGATCCGTAGGTCAAAAAATATGAAAAAAATCATGAATTGTGGGTTTATAGAATACATTAAAATAAAACTTATTTCGAACATAATCGGCCCAGCCGTTTTTGAATAATTCCGTACGGAACCGTACACTAAACATGGCCCGACATGCTCTTGGCCGGTTTTTTTAAATCTGATGTCGGTCTCATAGTAAAACTTCATCATAAATATAACCTCAGAATTAACTCCCTAAAGTATGGCCACCTTGGAAAATCACCCTGTATTGAAATAAACGTAAACAATTTGTGAATTTTCTGGTAGTTATTAACATTTATTTATTGGCTATCCAAAAAATACACCACATGGATCTATCACTGAGCGACCTCTTCATTATTTTGATTCGTGTCATATTTTCGCCTACCCTCAACTGGCTTAGCCACACATAGCACAAATACCCATGCTTCGATTTGCGCTATCGCAATTCAAATGTACCTAATTGTGGCTAAGTGGCAGTCTATAGGTAAGGTGCTAAATTAGACTCTATTGCTATGTTAAATAAGAGCCGCAACATGACACAGCTACTATAAAGCATGTCAGTAGTTAATACAGACTATTAATAGTAGGTAGGGATGCGGGTTTGCGGGTGGTGCAGGACCGGTCATTGTGGCAATCTTTGGGGCAGGCCTATGTTCAGCAGTGGACGTCTTTCGGCTGATATGATGATGATGATGAATAGTAGGTACATAACTACAGAGGTGGAGAAATAAGGGTTTGCAGGCCGAAAAGATGTAGGCCGGATAGAAATATGAGGCCCGTAAGCTTATTCACGCCGAAGAGAAAACAAAACTGAAAATAAAACTGTTGTAGAAATAAAACAATCAGTTTGTTAATTTAATGAACAAAACACGTTTCTGATCAAAAGTCCGCGGAAAAAAATGTAATAGCCGAAATCCACGGTGACCCAATTGAACCAATCACAACAAAGTGATTACTTTACAGGTCTGTAATGTTTGTATGAAATTCCATTACTATCCTCTTCTGTTTGACAAGCCCTAAATGGGATACTCCCGAGCCTATTTTTAGGCAAGTAATGACAACATTCCATTGCATGTTTGAGGAAAATATGTGTCAGTGCACACAGAAAGTTACCTAGTCACGATTTTTAAAATGGACTTTAGTAAACATAAGGTATATTTTAAGAGTCGGGACAAGGTACTTATCCTTGTGCACAGACACATTTATGTTTATTCTTACTTGTCTTATCTATTATCTAGTAAACAATCTTAACCCTCAAAGTGCATATTACCTACAGTAAACAACTATGAACGAGATTATAACAAAGCGTTTCCATTGTGCAATAATAAAGAGGTGACTTAAATATTGGCCCCGGTCTCTTAATTTTGGCAGGATTAGGGAAACATAGTACATTACGATACGAGTGTGAAAAGAAATGAAGCTCGAACCGAGTGGTGATAATTGTTTAAATTAAGTGTATAATTATTTGGACCTAGTTCATTAAGGGCATTTTCAGTTCTAGGGACACCCAATTAGCTTAACTCTCACTATAAAGTAAACTTCGATGTCAGTTTTGTAATTAAATATTCACAAAAAAAATTATCATTTAATCAGAAAGAATACGCGTTTATGCAATATGAAAACATGAATAAAGTGGATTTACGTAAATATTTCATGCTTAATTGCCGTTACATCAAAACTGACATCGAAGTTAACTTTTTTGTGCGAGCACGTGAGAGTTAAGCTAATTGGGTGTCCCTAGAAGTGAAAATACCTTTAAATGTAGGATCTTTTGTTAACTGACATATTTATATGTATTACCTAAGTGCATTTATAATCATTGTAGAAAAAACAATCTATACAATAATGAATAATGATCAAACCATGGTATACCAACACGCTGACAATATTCTTTAATGACGACCCAATACCGCGTGAACCATCCATTATACAAGTTGATCATCGTAATGGATTGCTACTGAACAATACGGCGTCGACTCACGTCCGGTCGGCCTCGAAACTACCCCACACCGTGTGACTCACGCTAGACCCTACCGGGCTGGGCTGGGGCATCCGACCTCACTACTCGACTCGACTCTGACAAATTAGGAACTATTTTAGGTCGCTATTCCAAGGCATTTTTCGAAAAAACCCTAACAAATCATCGGCTGATAACCAAAACTCACTAAAACCGACCAAGAGCATGTCGGGCCATGCTCAGTATAGATGAGAGGTTACGTAGTTGGGTCAAACTGAAAATCATGTAATGAGTCTTTCCGGTGGACATTTTAAAAGTTAAGGGCTATGAGAGTTCATTTTCTTATTAAACCCTTATTGTCATTTATAGGCACTCCTTTGGTATTGAATTGAATGATAAAAATCACGACTACACTCCTACCAGTTGCTTACTATTGGTCACAGGAAAGAGGGACTGAACAGTTCAGCTCAACACGCACTTTTTCTTTCCTGTGGTCGATATTTAACAGCCAGGTAGTAATGATTTTTATCATACAACGCACTGAAAAAGGAGTACCTACGTCTTAATGAAGATAAGGCTTTCATAAGATAATCAAGCCTATAGCCTTAACTTTTAGATTGTCCACCGGAAAGACTCCGAACATGGGTTTGCGTTTGACCCAGTTATTCGAAAAGGGCCGATTATGTCCGGAATAGTTTAATTTTAAAATATTCTATAAGTCCCACTTTGTCGGCGTGATTAATATATATACCTGCACGAAATTGCAGATTTCTAGTACTAACGGTCACTGAGCTATGCTGCGGACAGACAGCCGGACAAACGGACAGACAGACATCACATCATCACACATCATCAGCCTATGTTAGTCCACTGCTGGACGTAGGCCTCTCCTATTAACTATGCGTATAGACGCATTAGGAGGTAAATGCCCGTAATCGCCACGCGGGGCAAGCGAATTGGCGATCGCAGTAATGTGTCCACTATGATGACGCTGCTGCCCATCATCAACCTTTTAGAATGGTCAGTGAAACTTTTATCCCTTAGTCGACTCTTACGACACCCGCAGGAGGAGTTGGGGTGGTGACAAATGACAATTCTTACTGCCGTCACCACACGGCCTAATTACGGACAGACGGACATGGCGAAACTATAAGGTTTCCTTGTTTACTACGGAACCCTAAAGTGTCACTACTCTTAATAACCTCTTATGTCAGTATTGAATGAGAACTGAGATACGAGCTAAATTTCAAGTACCTATTTGTTACTTAAGTGAGTTTTGGTTGTCAATTAATCGACGAAATGAAGTGATTCTGGAGTTGTAGTTCATTGGCTACGGCACGTAGTGGCACCCCGCACGCTTGTTTGCAACCGTCGTGGTATATAAAAAGTTAAAGTATCACAATTATATTCTAGGCAAAGTTAAGTACTTTCCCTTTGGCTTTCCACGGAAACATCCCACTTCTGACTGCATATTGCTGTCACAATCAAGTTCAGTATCCATTACACTGAAGCTAATTGAGACAGATATATTTTGTGTGGTTCCGTGAAAAAACAAACGGAATAGTATATTACATTAGAGGCCAGGAAAATGAGGATTTCCGGCCAAGTTGGATAGGTAAAGACGCCGGGAATCCGTTTTCACGCCGAAACATGTATAGTGCTTTTCTCAAACATAGAAAGAAATAAAAAAAAATGACAATGTAGTCGAAATTAAAAAAAAAGTTACTTTGCAGGCCTGGGCCTGAAAAGTCTTATGTAATTCCATTTCCATCCCAGTGAGTTACTGCGCCCTAAAAGCGATACTTCCGAGTCTATTTTAAGGAACGTAAAGACAATATTTCATTGCATGTTTGAGAAAAAGATTTTTCACTTCATCTGTAGTTGGGTGAACCCACTTTTTTGTCTGTTATTATGATTACGGTCACCTGAGTCACTGACATTATGCAAAATCAAGCTACTTGAATTATGCAAACACGCATTCGATCCATACCACACCAGAGAAATGCATACCTATTTGCATAATTTTGCATTAAGCCAGCGTCTCAGGTGACCGTAGCCTTGGCAATAATAGACAGAAAAAATTTAATTCCCCAGTTACATAAGCAAAAGGTACATACCGGCGCGTCTCGTTAATTTCCAATCCTTTATCCAGAATATCCTTATCTTTTTGCTGAAAACTTGCTAATCTATCATACCTTAGAATTTCTCAAAACCCTTGTATACCTTCAAGCATAATACCCACAAACATGGGTAATCTGAAAGAAACGGACTGAATAACTCAATATAGAAGAGCTATAAATAAATTACTTTCCAATATTACAAACATCCCTAATACCCTGAAAGGTATACTGAATGACAACCCACAACAATATGAAAAGCGACAACCCTAGCGAACTCATATCTTACAATTTCTCTATTCTAACACCACTCTTACAGCCTGTAGATAGGGTTGACAGTTAGCAGGATTGATGGCGATATAGGAGGCCGGGAAAGTGAGTTTTCGTGGAGTGTCGTTTGTCAGAGCGACATGTTTCGACTCGTCACCTTTATAGTCGATTACGTTTTCTTCAATACAGACCCAGGAGGGAGCATTGTTGGATGCGGTACTCTTGAGACCTAGTTAAAGTTCGGGAAATATTATTTGACCGACTCTTATCTTACTTACGACCTTTTGATTTGCATCATTAACAATAGAAAAATGCTAGACTGCTGATTGTCTAGTAAGTGTTAACGCAAAACAAAAGGTCGTAAGTAAAATAACAGTCGGTGAAATAATATTTCCCGAACTATACCCCAATATAATTTTAACTACATACTATAGGAAACGAGACTACGTAGTCAAGATGGCTTCGAAGTGTAGTCTCTACGAAACGATCCACTTGGCAAAGAACCAGACTGCATGGAGAACTGTTGCATGCGGTCGCGATCCTCAGCCATGAGGAAACGACTAAGAAGAAGAGACTATAGGAAACAAGTTAATAATACACGACCAAAGAGATGTTGAAATCTACGCTAGTGGCGTATTAGGACCGTAAAACCAATCAACTATGGGCCAAAAGCCTCCAACTATTCTTTGAACTATTCTCGATTATATTTGTCGTGCAATTTTTAGACCAAAGCTGACTTAATGATGAAAAAACTAGGTCAAAACCAAAAAGAAGATTGGCCTTGATGTTTAGAAGAATGAAATTGTGGACTATAGTTTGTAGTACTACATGTAGCTAGGTGGGTTATGGTTCCTGTTATACGTATCGTACAAAGTTTTACTGATGGGGAAAATCTATGCATTTATAGATATTTAGTGAGAATGCATATTTATTTACTCGTATACAGACTTCTGAAGTCTAAAGAAAAGTGATCATATTTAAAGGCCACATTAGGTATATGTTCACCCTGAAGACGGAAGGTCGGAAGGTTCTGTGAACTTATAGGTAAAGTTATTAACAATTTTGTTTTACCTTTTGAAGCAGCCAGTACCTAAACTGATTATTTCATTAGGCACTGTTACTTCTACGGTTCACTCACCTCATAATATCTCGGCCAAAACTCCCCCTTCATAGCTCCATGAGTCCCGAAAAACCGTCAAATCACGTCGATTAGCACCGTACAATACACATTGTACACAAAGCTCGATTGCGTATTTGTCCACCCGCTATTTAAGGGAAATCCGTGGCGATTTCTTCCAGTCCTTATGGAAATTTCGTAGAAAATACTACTCTTATAGCGGTCTAGATAGAGCACAATTTTTTTAATTACCTAACGTGGTCTTTTTGTGTCCTAAAAGTTTGTGAAGTCTTCTATAATCTTGATAACGTGTCAAACCTCTTCACGCCCCAAAAAATATTGCAGTATTTTAAAATTAGTATTTTACGGGGTCTCGAAATATTGTACGTATAGTATTAACATCCTGTGCGTGTTCAGTTAAAATAAGAACAATTGAATTGAATACCTCTTATTATAACTTTAAAATACCAATATTAGTCCTACGTCCTACGCTAACATCCAACCGATTTCACTACTTCCTATTAAAATTAAAAGAAACCTCATTTCACTGTCCATGAAGTCATGTTCGTTAAATAATTATCCTTAACTTTCCCAATTCATATCCATTAGGAATTTCTTCGATTCAAAGTTTTTATAACTCCCTGATTCCGCTAAACTCCAATCAGAAAGCCCTTAATTCTCCCTGGCAACATCGTTTGCAATCCCACTGTCTATATGAGCCCCTAATGAGTAGAAACTCACCTTACCCTTCAATATGGACTTCGGAACCCTTCAAATTGAGCCCCTGGACCTCTCGACTCGTGGTCAATTAGTGCTGGAGCTGAAGTTCCTTGCTGGAATCAACAGTCAGCTGGCCCAGCTGTACGAAAGCAGCCAGTTATGCAAGAGTCCGTGCCGCGGGAAGAATGTGTTGCCGTGCCATGTGTGCTGCAAGACGTTTGACAGGCCGTCGCTGCTCAAGAGGCATATGAGGACCCATACTGGTATTTATTGTGTTCATTTTTAACCGACTTCAAAAAAGGAGGAGGTTCTCAATTCGACTGAATTTTTTTTTTTTTTTTGTTGTATGTATGTTACCTGATATCTCCGAGAATAGTGAACCGATTTTAAAATTTCTTTTTGTGATCGAACGTGTATTACCCCGAGATGGTCCCGTTGGCACCAAGTTGCGATCTGATGATGGGATCTTGGAGAAATCGAGGGATCTCTTCAATTGTTATAGGTACTTGTTTGGCGCTTTTGGTAATTTTCATTCAGTTACAAGAATTTGCATTCAGAAAGTAGGATTTGAGGAAACCAATGATGGAAACAAATCGGGAATCTTGGAAAAACCGGTTGAAGTCGGTTTTTTAAATTTTTAATTTGGTGATTATGTAGACTATCTACTGGTTTTTGCCCTCCCTGTCGATATCGTTGGAAATCTCAATAGCGTCTCTTTGATTCGTGTGTCTCTGTAATTCACTACCAATGGTTTACTGGTAAGTTTTATGTGTTATTTTGTAGGCTCAAAATCTG
Source organism: Thaumatotibia leucotreta (assembly GCA_025490895.1). Classification (NCBI taxonomy): domain Eukaryota; kingdom Metazoa; phylum Arthropoda; class Insecta; order Lepidoptera; family Tortricidae; genus Thaumatotibia; species Thaumatotibia leucotreta. The sequence goes on along the minus strand of JALPQI010005034.1, from coordinate 15,767 downwards.
ATGGTCTTACTACTTTAAAAAAAAAAGGGTAATTACCTACACTTCCAGGAAAAATGCCCGTGCTCAGACCTTGATTTGACAAACTCAGCGTTGGACGTCCAGTTACAAGATGAACTGCAGGCTTAGCACAGGATTAGTGCGACAATATGTCGCCGCGAGATAAACTATCCATCCCTCTTTTATTCATATAGTTAGTAAAATATGGAAAATCTATCTCGCGGCGACATACTGACATACCAATATTACCAATCATGTGCTAAGCATACAACTATATGAAAATAGCCAAAAAATGCTGGATGCAAGTCGATTCCTACCGGTAAATATGGAGATCCTAAGGGGAGGCCTATGTTTAGAGGTAACTGAGATGATGATGATGATGTCTGAGAGAATTCAGTTGTGTTCGCAAAAAGTTAGTGCTTTAAGACTTTTGATAGGCCGCAATGTCTGCTGAAGAAAGGACTATGCGTCGAAATGGACCAAAAACCAACAGAACTGGGAGTAGTGTCATTAAATAGGTCTGTTTATGTACTTTATTTCATTCTATGGGTGCAAAGTTGAATTCCATTGGATAATTTTATATGAGTAAGGCGTTCTGCGGGTACTCTCTAAGCAAATCACCGTCGTCCAGACACCATTCATCATAGTATTTACTCTGACTAAAATACAAATATCTCAGTTTTGCAATGGAATTGAACATAGTGCCCGTAGAATGAAATGAAATAAATGTAAATACCTATTTAATGACACCACTTTCAGCTCTGTTGGTTCTTGGTCCACTCTCCATACAAATATGCCCATGGTCCTTTTATGACAAAAAAGTCAAACACCGAGTGGCCGAGCGGAACAGACATCAGCCGGGAAAGCTGAGTTCGTGGGTTCGATGCCCACCTCGGACGTTAGTGATCTTGGTCTATTTTTCTTTGGTATATATCCAATATTTATAATTCAAAAAGTCAAAATCAAACAATTGTTTTTTCAGGTAGGTATGCTTAGTATATATAACCAGAGATCTCTGATTATTACCCCCTTATTCATAAACACCTCTTATCTTAGCGAGCCGATAAGTCGTCGCGTGCCTGCTATACGGCCACATCTTAATATAGAATTGTGTGGTAAAAGTGACCATATTTTCCTGCAATACGGCTACATCTTCCATAATAGTGCGACACAAGTGCGAAAAATATGAATTTCGTTTTTGCACGTGTCTCGTACGACGTTTGTTAGTGCAGATGGCCCTCCGAAGTTTTGGACCTGACGTAAAATGACACGCTTCTCGCACTAGAGCCTATAAAAGGCACCATCTGTACTAAAAAAATCGTTTTGGAAATGTAGCCGTATAGCAGGCATGCAAGGAAGTATTGTTTTTCTCTTTTGGTTTTACCAATATGTCTATAAGACCGAAAGGCATAAACAATACTAATCGCCTTGCTAAGTTAACAGACTTTTATGAATAACATAAGTGTATACTTTGTCGCGCAGGTGAGAAACCACACATCTGCAACGTCTGCAGCAAAGGGTTCAGCACTTCCAGTTCGCTCAACACACACCGGCGGATCCATACAGGTGATCTTGATGTCCAATGATGATGGGACGTGGGCCAATCACCTTTTTTTGTGCGGTCTAAATTGCCATTTCACGAAAAACCCCATTAAGAACGAATTTTTTCGAAACTCGAAATTTTTTCATTAATATGACTGGTTAAAAAGTAACTAAAGTTTGAAATTTTTATCTTATCTTAGTCTATATTTAATTTATTTTAAAAGTAACTCAGCAGACATAGTTATATATAAATAAATTAAATAAATTTGTATAAAAGTTTCTCTACACAGCAGAAAAAAATACCCATGTTTTATGATTTTCTACGCCTGTAGACACTTCGGCAGAAACAAGGAATGTGTAAATTAAAATACTTACTGCACTAGAAAAGGCAACGTTATACAGGGTGTAAGAAAAATAGTGGTGATCCTTTGAAGGACGTATTAAGTATCGTTTTCTGATTAGGATAGAGCAAAAATATTGTTTTTTTCGCGAAAAACTAAGTATAATGTAATTATGCATCCTATATTTAGACTATTTTGATTGCAGGTGAAAAACCACACAAGTGTCCAGAATGCGGCAAATGTTTCACCGCCAGCTCCAACCTGTACTATCATCGCATGACACATACAAAGGTAAATAAATAAAATAAATATTATATTATCACATCATATCTCCAGCAGTGATGATGATGTAGTTGATAGGAGAGGCCTACCTATCAACTATGCGTAGCGTAGGTATAAGACGCATTAGGAGTTAATATATACCGGGTGGCCCATTCAAATCGGTCAGTATGGGAAAGTCTGAAACTATAAGACATAAGAAGATTTGTTCTTAGGAACCATGTCATTGATTTTGATAATAAGGAAACTGCGCTGATAAATAAGAAAAAAAAAATTTTTTTTTCTTAACATTTACACAATAAACACCTAGTAAAATAAATTTAAGTACGTGAAAACAATGAATTCCATTCATTTTAGACATCATGTTTCTTAGAGACATTTACTGCTTAAGAACAAACGATATCTGAATAGAAATAGTGTATGTTTATTTTTTCAAAACAACCGGGTTCGATTCCCTGGCTGGGTACAGTTTATTTTTCAAATGTATGAATGCAGTTTTTCTTTTTATCAAAATCGATGACATGGTTCCTAAGAACAAATCTTCGTATTATAGTTTCAGTCTTTCCCATACTGACCGATTTGAATGGGCCACCCTGTATATTATACTTACCTACAATAAAATAATTATGAATATATAAGTTTTTGTAAATTTCTCATGTACTGCTGTTGATGCCCCAAAAAAATAAAATAAAATAAAAAATAAAATAAGCCTTGGTGACGGTGCCGTGTGGTGACAGCAGTAAGAATACATTTGTCACCACCCCAACTCCTCCTGCGGGTGTCGTAAGAGTCGACTAAGGGATTGAAGTGTCACCGACCATACTTTGATAGAAGATTGATGATGGGCAGCAGCGTCATTATAGTGGACAGTTCAGTCATTATAGTGGACATTACTACGATCGCCAATTCGCTTGCCCAGCGCGGCGCTTATGGGCATTTACCTCCTAATGCGTCTATACGCATAGTTAATAGGAGATGCCTACGTCCAGCAGTGGACTGAGATAGGCTGATGATGTGATATAAGCCTTAGGGTCTAACTTTTGATCCGTGGGTCCGAAAAATATGAAGAAAATATTAATATTAAGCTTATACACCGTGTTTTTATTGATTTCCGTTAAATTGGACAGGTTACTTGGGACATTAATAGAAGTCGCCTGGTATATGGGCTTTTGTTAATTTCGTAAAAAAAATATTTTTTCGTTTTCATACATAATAATTGCATTGGCAAGTGTGAGAGAACCTCAAGAATAACATCTCAGGCGACTGACGGCTGCTGACGGCGCATGTCAAAATAAGTAACATTAGGATGTAATAAAGGTTGTAATAGACTTGTTCAGTCATTAAACTTATTTTTTTAATAACTCAATAACAGTATCGGTTAAGACACTAGTTTCTTAGAGAAATTGATTATTTTTGACCTAAATAAGCTTCCCTTAAATTTAACGGAAATCAATAAAAACACGGTGTAGAATACTTCAAAAGAAAACTATTTCGAACATAATTGACCAAGCGGTTTTTGACCAGGAATACTACATGAACATAGTCCGACATGCTCTTGGCCGGTTTTTTAATGAGGATTTTCAATAATTTTTCGACGGGGCTTCGTAGGCGTGAGGTCCAAACAGCTGTCATATTGAAAGGTACTGAACACAAAATATCGAAATTTGATTGTTGAATGGCTTTAAGAATAAATAAACCACAAAATATATAGAACATTAAATTCGCGTATTTATTTTTGTCAGTTCGTTGTACCTTACGCCACTAACCGCCCCATAATGGCAGAAAAAGTATCAAAACTCACTGTCGTATCTATTGTTTTCAGAACAAGCCCCACAAATGTATATGGTGTCCCCGCTCATTCCCGACACCGGGCGAACTTCGAGCCCACACCGCATCGCATGCCACGCAACTGACGAATTCAACGCATCTGACGAATTCGACGCATCTGACGAATTCGAGGCAGTTGACGAATTCGACGCACCTGACGAGTTCGACGCAGTTGAATGCACACCGAGATCATGCGTCGAGATTATACGGCAAACGACAGATCTTGTGAATGATTTGGAATTATATTGACTTGGATGGGATGGTTTTGTTTTAATCAATCGACTTCAAAAATAGGAGGTAGTTCTCAATTCGACTATGTTTTTACTCAATTCGACTTAAATATCTATTTTATTAAAATGTTTGGTAAGGCAGGTGGGGTAAGATGAAACAGTTTTTGTAATGGGGTAAGACAATAAGTCGTCCTTCTGGCACAGCATTTACTGGTAGCTTTTTGTCTTACCCCATTAAAAAAACTGTTTCATCTTACCCCACCTTACCTTATTTGTTGTTTTAGCGGCAACTGAAATACAGCATCTGTAAAAATTTCAACTATCTAACTATTTATACAATGCTGTTGATGTACCGAATAAAATAAGTGAAAATAAAATAAAATAACTGTTAGATACAGCCTGGTGATAGACAGACAGAGAGCGAAGGTTTAGTATTAAGGGTCCCGTTTTACCCTTTGGGTACAGAACCTTAAAAAGAGTGTCTCTGTTTATCTCCTGCCTACATGTGTCCTACCCAAAGTACATGGGTGGATCAAGTATTTTCAGTCACGCTGGTTTTATGCAAAATTATGCGACTTAAACCATGCAAACATGATTTTTTTGCTCTTTTTTAAGCCCTTTCCTTAATAGGCCATCTACAAAAATCGACTACATGTTAAAATTTTTATCAAACGGGGTACTCACGTAATTAGAGCACACACACAGCAGGGGAGTACACGTCGGCCTTTGGTCGCGAGTATTCCATGATGAGGATCCTCTAAATGGATCGAAACGTGTCGAGCAACTATCGACTTAAAATCACTTATGTGAGTAACCCGTTTAAATAAATATTTAAAATGTTTGAGTCTCACGATAGTTATAATTGTAAAATCGAATGTGTTAGCATTATTCTCAGCCTCCGTAGCCTAGTCGGTAGTGACCCTGCCTACGAAGCTGGAGGTTCCGGGTTCGAATCCCGGCGAGGGCATTATTTGTGTATTTATTATCACAAATATTTGTTCCTTGGTCGTGGCTGTCTATGTATTTAAGTATATATGTATGTATTTATTATATATATCGTCGCCTGGTACCCACATCACAAGCCTTAATTGAGCTTACCCTGGGTCGATTTGTGTAGGATGTCCCAAGATATTTATTATTTTATTTATTTAACTAAAGTAGCATATTTTTGCATAAAACCAGCGTTACTCAGGTGACTGCAACCATGACAATAACACATAGAAAAAAGTTGATTCATCCACATAAGACTCGATCAATTTTTAAACTCTTATGTGAACGAGATAATTTCCCAATTAGATTTGTTAAATTTTGACATAATGTAAACATGAGGTAAAATCGTGGAAGTAAAACGCAAGATAACTTGTATATAGTTTATTCTTCATCTGTCTTCGCTCGTTTTGCGTCACTATCTTCGGAATCTAATTTCCTCTTCGCGCCATTTTCATTATCGCCTTCCGCTTTATCTTCAGAGCTTTTTTCTGTGTCTGAAAGGAAATTATGATTTTATATATAGAGACGAATCAAATACATTTATTTTCCTAATTTAGGGCTTGTCCATTAATCACGTCATACGATTTTGGCCTGTTCTAGACCCCCCCATCCCCCATGGTGGTATTTGGTGATATTTTCTGGACCCCCCCCCCCCCTTAGCCAATATGACGTGTAATTTTTTGCCAACTAAAGTAGTCCTTTTAATAACACTTGAATTTACGTACTTGTTTGCTAACTACGAGGTACCTAAATGTTCGCAAAATTTACGTACTTGTTTGCTAACTACGAGGTACCTAAATGTTCGCAAAATTTTAAAAGTGTTCTATATTAAAGTAAAGATTTTTTTTACAGCCTATAATTCGAGAGTAACAAAAAATTACACGTGATTTGTCCGATGACAAGCCCTTATGTGAATCGACGTCAACTATAGCTTTATGGTTTAGGTGCCAAAAATATATTTAGGCGACTTGAAAAATACTCATTTTATGTATTACATTATTTACAACAAATATACATAGCATTATTAGTATTGTTTGTTACTTTCGGTCTTACAAATATGCCTATAAGACCGAAAGAGACAAACAATACTTAGCGACTTAAGTTAATTGTTTATGAATAAGGGGGTACATTTATGGCTGTAACTATTAACTAATAAAAAATTATAACCCACTTTCCGCTCAATAAAGTTAAATAAAGCAGCAGTCGCGAGATGGCCCTTATTTTCTTTTGAGTACTATTCTCCTGCCGCCCAGAACGCCTGACGTAAAATGAGCCACTTCTCGCACTAGAGCCTAAAAAAGGCACCATCTGTACTAAAATAGTACATTACGACACATGTGCGAAAAACAGGAAATCAGAAACTAGTGGTGATGTTTTAAAACACGACCGAAGGGAGTGTTTTAAATCGACACGAGTTACGAATTTCGTTTTGCACGTGTCTCGTACGACGTTTTTTAGTACACAGATGGCCCTCCGAAGTTTTGGACCTGACGTAAAATGAGCCACTTCTCGCACTAGAGCCTAAAAAAGGCACCATCTGTACTAAAAAATATACAGGGTGCTCGTGAGCATTCCGAAAGATTTTAATGCTGGATTTCTGACCATTTAGAGTCTTTAATGTTATATAAAATTCCTGGATTCGGCTTGGTTTCAGAGACCTTTTTTCGAAATAAGTTTTTCGACGTAACACGTCATTTAACTTATTTTTGATTACAATGCTACCACAATGAGTTCTAATAATACCACACCTTTTGCCTGACAATCAAAAAATACGAATAGACTTGACGAAATAACCTGTTGCTAAAAAAAATAATTGAAATAAATAATTTAAACAAATTGTTGTTATGATAAAAAGTACTGGAAACGTTAAAAAGTATTCAAGTAGCCTAAAACAAGAAAAAAAAATTTTTTTTTGTTGGTGGAATTGACATTAGGTCTCATAATATTTTTTGTTTATTTTGATGTCTAGAATGCGTGGTTAAAATCTTTCGGAATGCTCGCGAGCACCCTGTATGTGAGTGTACTAACCTATATTTTTCTTATGGTAGTTGTTTTGCAGCGCTTGGTTGTCTCCTGAAGTGTCGACTTTCAACAGTTCCCGTAGAGCCATGGTGGCGTAGCAGCTCGCTGGTAGAGACATGTTTACTAGCAATGCTTTGTATTGCCCGTCTGGAAACATCATTTATATTAACTTTTGAACTCATTCATTCATCATCAGCAGAGCCCGAAAAATCTATAGCAAAACAAATAATAATAAATAATAAATAAATATCTTGGGACATCTTACACAAATCGATTTAATCCCACAGTGAGCTCAATTAAGGCTTGTGTTGTGGGTATAAGGTGACGATATATATAATAGATAGATACATATAGATACTTAAATACATAGACAGTCATGACCAAGGAACGTTGTGTATTTAAAAATGATGTGATAAATAAATACACAAATAATGCCCTCGCCGGGATTCGAACCCGGGACTTCCAGCTTCGTAGGCAGGGTCACTGCCAACTGTCGCAATCAAAAAACATTTTTTTCTCAAACATGCAATGAAATACTGTTGTTATGTTATAATAGACTGCGAAGTATGACCTTTCAGGTGCGACTAGGAGAAGAGGTCGTTAATGGAATTTAATAAAAATCTTGAAGGCTTAGGCCGGCAGAGTGCTCTTTTTAAATTCCGTTCCACATAAATTTGTGGCACAGGCATCATTACATTCTGCCACTATGCAATACTTTGCATATAAAAAAACTGATGTTTTTGTTGTTTATTTCATTGCATGTTTGAGTAAAGCACTATACATACCTCGACAAGAATGGAAGATTTACAAAATGAAACATCGACAAATATCGATAAGTCTTAATGTAATAAATAAATTCATAACTTTAAAAAAAAATGTGGCGTATCTTACAGTGAAATTAACAAATTTGATATTTCTATGTTTTGTATTTGCGTCTAGTCAACTTACTTATTAAAGGATAAACGAGCGCATTACGATAGTGAGGGGAATAGTACATGAGGCCAGATAGAGATACGCGGTCTGGAACCTTGTTTCTCGCCGAGATTTGTATTATGTATAGTGCTTTTCTCAAACTTGCAATAAAATAAAAAGTCGGAAGTCATTTTCACAGTACACAAACAAATAAGTCAAAGAATGAAACGAATCTACAACATAAAAAAAAAAACAACTTATAAGTCAATTGTTTTTGGTATTTGAGGTAATCTTTAACCCGGTGAAATTGACATTAGTTATTTTTTTACGGTGAAATGCCAAGATGTTATGTCACTTTACATGTTACTTCCGGTATGTATTTTTTTAAAGCAGGATCCTTCTGGTATTTCGGGGATGGTTCTGGTGGTTATGAAATGCCTTTATACATCAAGTTCAATCATCGAACCAGCGACATGGTATGATGGTACTTCCTGGTTTAATTTGACGTACTTAATGCCAACATTTCATTGCAAGTTTGAGGAATAGTAGATTACTATTTTCCTGCTCAATGGAGCCGGCAGGCGGCAACTTACCTTAGCGCAGCGGCCGGTAATGTGCTGTTTGTCGGCCGGAGGGCAGAAAAATATATTACAGCCCTAGTGTAATGGCTCCGTATCTGGAAAAGTGTGACAGCAAAGTATTACCTGGTGTTTCCTTAAGCGTGATTCCCCTCAACTCGTCCAAGTCTGAGAGTATGAGGTCCTCAGTGGGCGAGTTATAGCGCACGAACGACCAAGTCATGTCGATAGGACGAGTAATGATGCGACGGTATGCTCCGGACATACTGAGGCTCCTGAAAATATAATAAAAAATAGACGAACCATACTTTTGCAGAAGGCGACCAACTTTTTTACTTATGCTTTAACGTATTGTACATAGCGTATTGTCGCCGCATGGTGACGGCAGTGAGAATACATTTGTCATCACCCCAACTCTTCCCTCGGGTATCGAATAATTTTGAACAACAGATTGTATAGAGATTTCCTTGATTTTTTTAAGCCAAAAAACGTAATTTTATCGTCAGATAGATCCTTAAATATGAGAATAGGAAGTCATGATAAAAAGAGTTCTTAATACCATACTTTTTGGTGGTTTTTATAAACGTTCTAATTTTCAAGTCTTTTGGATTCAATGATAAATTCAGGGAAATGATATTAGCCTTTCGTGCCGTTTTGCCAAAGTTTCGTAACCAGCTTCGAAATGGGAATAAAATTCCAATAGGTAACTGGCTTTAAATCGGGGCTTATTATTACCAATTTGTAACCAGGTTTGTACCAAATAGCTGGCTGCCAGGCGGGAAACCATATTTCCCATGTGGCAACCAGCTACCAAATCTGGCTAGCGAACGGTACTAAAGGAATATTAGAAGCTAATTTAAAAAAGTGTTCCATCTAGTTCCAAAATATTCTTTAAATAGTAGTTTTGTAGAATTGTTTTATATATTTTTGTGATACAACTGAAATATTTTTTTTTTTCGAGGAGGAGTTAAAATCCCACCTCCAGCGTTGGTAAACTTCGGTATTTTTTCTTTGGAATCTAATATTTAAGTTTTTTTTGTGTGATAAATTCCACGTAACCCGTATTTAACCGCGAATGTCAAATCGATATCAAATATAAACCTTACAAAATACAACACCAAAAATAACATACTAACTTGATTTTATTCTTCAAATCCAATGTCAGTCCATCTTTCTTCAACAACTCATCATAATAATCGACCATATTCGGCGGGTAATCTATAAAATACCCCGGCAGAGGCATTATTATATCTAAAATGTTAAACTGCCCACTATCAACGTCTTCTTGCGTTAATATTTTAACTGGGAATTTTACTGGGTCTTTCTGTTCAGGCTCTTTAGTTTTCGCTTGGTCTGTTTGCCCATTTTGTGGTTTGCCGCCATCTTGAGTGTCGCCATCTTGTGTGTTGTTTGTGTCTTGTGTGTTGCTGGTGTCTTGTGTGTCGTCGACATCGTGATCGTCTGTGTTTTCTTCGTCGCTGACTTCGTCTATGTCATCTGTTGGAGAAATTAAAGTAATTACATGTTTTTGTAGAAATTTTCAATTATTTTTATTAAATATTTTGCAAGACTAAAAAATCCTGGATTCAAGCCTCAACGCTGTTATATGGTACAAAAAATTATGTACAAGAAGAAAATACAAAAAGATAGTGCTGTAGGATGGTCATTTTTGAGATCGGTGCCCTATAAAGGGTTTAACCAAGGGAAAAAAAATCAGAGTTCACTACGATTGGACAATAGTTTTATGAGTTGGCGTTAGACGTCCATGTTATACATGGGCACAGTTACAAAACGGTGCCATTTGATGTTTGATTATCACAATTTTTTTTATTATATTTTTAATTTAAGGTGGATGTCCCTGCGCGATTTTCATACAAATTTGTCGACATTAACACTGTTAATTAGTGGACTTTTTGTAATTTTAAACCTTGATAATAAGTTGTACGTATCCCATAGATTACGCGTATGTAAAAAAAAGTCCAAAAAGTGGTATAGTATTTCTGAATTATCAATTTGAAAATTGATACAATTTCGCTCTTTGCCTTTGTATATGTGCGTGAATAATACTATCCATGAAAACTGACATGGAGGCAGATGACAAGGTAAGTTTAACCATATCCATCACAGATGTCACTTTTAAAACTACTGCTAAGATGACCTCACTAAGTAGTAACATATTCGGTCAATAGATGGATTATTAAAAGTAAGGGTAATTCATAAAATATGTTGTTATTGTTTTTAATAAAAAAACATTTCCGGTAAAATTCGATCCCTAGTTTCGCCAGTCCAGATCTCAAAAAACAATATATAGCGGATTTATGAATTGCAGTCAGTACCTAACTACCTACTTAATTTTTTGTCAAACTGTGCCGCTGGCTTTAATTCTCATTTAGCGTAAATTGTACGACAGATTCGAAGAATGGAGTACACATTAGTATGATACTAAAATCTACAAGGTAATAAATGAAATTACTGGCTATTAATAAATAATAATGATAAACTAGGTATTAAAATATCTCGGGACATTTTACATAAATCGACCTAGTCCCACGGTAAGCTTAGGTAATAATGAAGGCTTGTGTTATGGGTAACAAGAATAAGCGATACATATAATAGATAAATAACTACATATAGATACTTAAATAACATAGACAGACATGACCAAGGAAAAAATATTTGTAATAAATAAATACAAAAACAATGCTCTCGCTGGGATTCGAACCCGGAACCTCCAGCTTCGTAGGGTTACTACCAACTAGGCTACGGAGGCTGACAACTAAGGTACTTGAATTTAAATGCACGCGTAAAATACTTTTTGGTAAGTGACCACAAACATTTTGCTAATTTCATAATTTGTCACAGCTAAGTCAATGTCATTTCCGAGTCAAAAATTTTGAGATTGAAATCGGGACGATAATAAGACTAGTTAGGCATAATATTAAAACCGACCAAATATCCAAACTAATAACACAAAGACAAGGAAATATTTTGTGCTACCAGTGTTCAGTAAGTGTAAGTAGCTACTACCTTTTACTTTATTATTTAATTTATTTAATCATTGTTACATTTAGGTTACATATAGTTAACTAAAAATAAGCGCCGAGAAACCCTAAATTCGGGTTTGTACCGACACCTCATTCGCAGAGTTCAGTTTCGTGGAATTAATAAAATTTAACATGCAAGTTATCCGTTATCACTGAAAGTAGTCAGTAAAAGTGAATTTTGAACAACTTAACTTACCTACAATATAAATTACGCTAGTAGGTACTAACAAACAAATAAGAAAGAACTCAGCCGGCCGTGCATTTCTTATCTCCGAGTGCAAAGCAGGAAGGTCCCAAGCGGCATGTTATAATCTAAGCATGTATGCCTTTAGCTTGTTACCTTTAGTTTATCATAGGTTATAAATTTGGTATGAGAACCTATTATCGTATTAGAGACTAACTGTGACTAACTGTGTGCACAACTGCATACACACAGTGAACGTATTCAGCACGTTATACGTATAAGAATCTACATAGTACCTACCTAATAGATAACAATTCCTTATACTTTTCACTCATCTTCCAAAAGTGAGTTATATTAGGCTTATAAAGCAAGGCTAAAGTATTTTTAGTTTGTTTATAAGGAATAATTTGTGTATATTTATGATTTCCAACGTAACTAAAGACTGAAGAGCTGCCGACTTCCTCGCACAAGGCATAAGTATTGCGATACAACGAGGAAATGCCGCCAGCATCCTCGGTACAATGCCAAAAGGGCCAATCTTAGATATAGGTTAGGTTAGTTAGATTAGTTAGATTTTATTTCATCATCATCATCATCATCATCATCATCATCATCATATCAGCCGAAAGACGTCCACTGCTGAACATAGGCCTCCCCCAAAGATTGCCACAATGACCGGTCCTGCGCCACCCGCATCCAGCGGACTCCTGCGACCTTCACCGGGTCATCGGTCCACCTTGTGGGGGGCCTACCCACGCTACGCCTTCCGGTACGTGGCCGCCACTCAAGAACCTTCCCGCCCCAACGGCCATCGGTTCTACGCGCAATGTGCCCCGCCCACTGCCACTTCAGTTTAGCGATTCGGAGAGCTATTTCGGTTACTTTGGTTCTGCTGCGGATGGTCTCATTTTTAATCCGATCACGCAGAGAGACTCCTAGCATAGCCCTCTCCATTGCCCTTTGGGTGACTTTGAGCCTTCTTATGAGACCCATTGTAAGCGACCACGTTTCAGTACCGTATGCCGTGTGGTGACGGCAGTAAGAATACATTTGTCACCACCCCAACTCTTCCCGTGGGTGTCGTAGGAGTCGACTAAGGGACTAAAGTGTTACTGATCATACACTTGACCCGGGTATGTCTGAAAACTACGACCAAGACCACCGGGGGATGGGCAGCAGCATCCCTAAAGTGCGGTGGAGACACTGCGATCGCCAACCCGCATGCCAAGCGTGGCGATTATGGCAACTACCCCCCATGGAGATTTTATTTATGTAGGTACAATTGTACATTGTACAGTTTCTATATAAATTGTACAGTTTTCCAAATAATTTTATTTAAAGTGACCAATCAAAACACATCATAATTTTCTATCAGTTGACCCTTCAGGCCCCAATTGCACCACATTGACAAGTGCTACAATTGTAAATTTACTGTTTCTCCAATCTGGGGCGTCTATAGGCTACAGTTACCGTTTACCATCGGAAGGGCCGTACGTTTGTTTGCCACCAACATAAAATATAGTGCAGAACTTTATTAAATCAGTAGTAAATAACTACTTTTTGCAAAGCTAAATTACAATTGTCACAAAAAATACGACAATCGTAGCGAAATTCCGACATAATACCGATTGTGTCCTCATGTCAAGATTGAATAAAAATTGTACTAAACCGTGCGGCAATTGTCACGGGTTTCGGAAAATAAAAAGTAGTTTATTAACGATGCAATAACGTTATTAGTACCTAATCATTTTATGTTGGTGGTTAACAAGCACATGGACTGTCCGATAGTAAGCGGTAACCGTAGCCTACGGAGGCCTGTGACGTCAGTAACCGTGATATTTTACAATTGTCACACTTGTAATTTTGGTGAAATAGGCCACAGGTGGCAGCGCCACAAGTTGGCTGGTGGATAACTGGCGCGGCCATTTCATTTTATTTACCGTTTAGTGGCAGGCACTGGGAGCCGGACCCATACTCCAAGTGGCAGCGATCCGGGTCCCGGACCAGCGTTATGTCGGCCTTTGCCAGGCTTTGCTCTCCTGCAATCATTCCTTCAATTGGAACGATCTTGAGCACCTTCAGCTATTATATTATTTATATATATATTGTATATTGATTTTTTCATCGACCCTAAGAGCAGAAACGAGTTATTTATTACTTATTAATACTACTTCACTGTTATTCCACCTGTCTGTCTGTCATCAAGTTGTATCTAATGGAACATGAAAATCATTTGAAATTGTCGCGAATGACGTATTTATTGCCGATATAACAATGGCAATATTCTACATTATTTTTGAAAATAAATATCTTTATTATCGGACGATTAGCACATGAATGAATAAATAAATATCATGGGACAATCTTACATGTGAAAGAGCGGTGCTCTCATACCACACGCGTATATCTAGTTGACTTAAAAAGAGGCACCAGTGCAGATACTGTATTTTTATATTTTATACACAAATCAACTTAGTCCCACACTAAGCTCAATTAAGACTTGTATTGTGGGTACTAAGCGACGATATATGCAATAGATAGATACATACCAATACTTAAATAAATAGAAAACCACCATTACAAAGTGACAAATATTTTATGATAAACACTCGCATAAATGCCGTCGCCGGGATTCGAACCCGGCACCTCCAGCTTTGTAGGCAGGGTAACTTCCGACTAATGTAACCGTGTCCCCGTTAATGGAATGGCTGAAAGTTACAGTTTGCCTGTTTTTAGCGGTTTGCCTGCTCGCCTGAAAGGGTTTCTGTTTATGTAAGTACCTATATGTCGTTTTGTATATGTGCCTATCTGACCGTCCATTCTTCCCAATTCGTAACAGATTCCTGTAAAACGAACTTAGTAAATATTTTGATTGTTACCCATTTGTAAACTTGATTTTTGACGGACAAGTTCTGTGAATTATGAATTTATTTAACAATTTTATTATTTTTTTCGGAAGTGCACAACACACGGAGTTCTAAAAAACTTGTATGAACATAAAGATTTAGAATATTCCCATTGGAAAACAATTGGGTTTTTTTATGAAAGTTATAATAACCGTGAACTGTTTTTATTATTAAAAATAAGCGAACTCCAATTCAGCAAACATTATTTTGCATGTCCTTGTCCTTCCGTCTGCATTTCAAAACTGATTCTAGTAACATTACGTGTAATAACTAATAAGTTTAAGTTACTACATATAGATTTATCTTATCATTTATGTAAATAAATACCACACAACACACACTTGGCGGTCTGTTTATTTCTTAGTGTCTCAACATCATTGCTTGTATGTCTGTCTGTTCATTATTAGGAATAGTACATTACTATAGAGGCCGGGATGAAAGGGGTTGCCGGCCGAAGATATGTAGACGGATAGGTCTGAGCTGGGCAAACACATATTTCCGGCCCAGGTATGTATAGTGCTTTTCTCAAACATGCAATAAAATAAACAACAAAAACACCAAAGTTTATTTTTTTTTATATGCTTAGTGGCAGAATGTCATTTCAAACTTTATATTAATAGTAGGTACATTGTGCATCTTGAAGAAGATAACAGTAAATGTACCTTTCTCGTTAGTAATTCCGTACTTACCTCCCGAGTCCTCCGAGAGTGTTAGAAGCCCGACGCCGCTAGGCGGAGGGCTTTTATGATGCGTTAGTATTCCGCTTACCGACCATGATGCATACAATGTTTTTCATCACACTTGCCGACAAAAAAATAAGTTTTTAGGCATAATATTATTAAATGACGTACTGACATTTCTATTACTCCCTAGGGAATTTCACTTTTCTATTACTCCCGCTACGCGTGCAAGCAA